>BMAV01017749.1:0-48651 GCA_019973955.1 Trichonephila inaurata madagascariensis | reverse complement strand
CGTTGTAAACTTCACGTAGCAAAGAAAATCGCATAAAAAGTTGCAGAGTTGGATCAGGAAACTTTATCTCAGGCAGCATAGACTCCTGATATTGCACCTTCTGACTATCATCTGTTCAGGTCACAGTAAAACTTTTTTATGCAAATGAGTACATAAATTATGAGGGTGTCCAAGTGGAAGTGGAAGAATTCTTTGTCTCCAAAGCAGAGAACTTATTTTCCAGGAGGATATATAAGCTACCAGAACTCTGGTAGATGGTTATAACGGAAAAAGGACATTATATTTTAAATTAATTTTTAAAGAAAAAGTGAAAAACAATTTAATCTTCGAAAAAAAACGTCAGAACCTTCTCTTACACTCAATACGATGAATCCCTAGTCTTGTACGCTACATAATTTTTTGAAACATTATTTTCGCTTGAATTTTTTTTTAAATTGAATGACAATTTTTATTTTATCTTAAATTCAAACTTGAAAATTTTTGTAAATTTAGGAAAAGTTAATTTTTTTTACATTTATTATTTTTTTAGAAATTAATGCAAAATGTTATCAGTTTAGCGTTCATTAACGTTGCATTCTAAAGCAACTCGAAGTCTACTGGCGACGGACATCGTAATTTTGAATCACAGCTGTAGCCTCGGCTCATTAGACGAACACTTCCCGACAATACTTGTCAAATTGGATGTATAGGGTTAGCAGAATGCTTAGACGGAACATTGTTATCTTCCCTCATGCCTGGGGCAAAGTAGATGTAAGCCGCTTCCAAAAACGGCTTTGATGTTACCACACCTTTTCTTTTTTGGACACCCAGACGAATATTAGTATCAATGATTTATAAGAAGGACACTCCTGTGAATAGTTTCTTCTTCGCACATGTT
Organism: Trichonephila inaurata madagascariensis; assembly: GCA_019973955.1. Lineage (NCBI taxonomy): Eukaryota > Metazoa > Arthropoda > Arachnida > Araneae > Nephilidae > Trichonephila > Trichonephila inaurata. Next base: position 47,774 of record BMAV01017749.1, on the reverse strand, counting down.
GAAAAGGAATTATTTGAACGAAAAATATTATCGGCATATTGTGATAAAAACATACCCTGGAGGGTATCCTCTGCGTCAAAGTGACTTGTCAATTGGTAGACTCTCCATATGGCGTACTAGCTATTGCGACGGATTTGATCTCAGTCTCGCCGGCCGATTGTCAGTGATTATTGGGGGTGTGAAAATGGCCCACACACAAGAGTTATAAAGGGTCGGCTCGAAAGTTGACGACGATTTTCTTCAATCTTCTGCATCATAATCCACATCAGTTTTTTCCCTCTCCTTCTTGGAAGACGCGCGATAGAGGATCCGATCAGACGACAGATTTTCTGAATACGAATATAGCAGGCACGCATGTCATATAATTAAGTAGAATATTTAAAAAAAGGGGGGTAGCCCTACAGGTGCCAAAATGCCCGCGAAGATATTTTTAAACGCCCGCGACTGGCCACTATATACTATATCATTATCAACTGTTGCCAATCCACGAATGAAAAAAAAAAAAAAGAAAGGCATCGATGAAAATTCCTTTGACCCAAGTTTATTTATTGGTCTTCTTCAGAAGCATTTGGAACAATTTTAAAACAGATTTCAGCATTTTTCGATTATTGAGTCAGTGGCATTTTTTGTAAGCTCATTCGATCTTCAAGTTAATATTTTTGAAGTTGCAATTTCCATGGTGAAAATTCTTCAGGAAGAAGCATCGTCAATTAAAGACGAGATAATAAATATTTAGACTGATATTGTATTAAAATATAGTGCAGACTTAAATGAAAATATTTGGAATCTAGCCGAAGCTAAAAAAAATATCTTTTGAAAAAAATTAACTTACAAATTAAAACCCTATTTCGGTTCCACATATTTTTGTGAAACGCTGTTTTCAACATTGAGCACAATTAAATCAACAATTAGATCTCGATATAACGATAGCAATCTCGAAACTGTTTTAAGTTTGGGAATATCATCTTCTGCCCCAGACTTTGAAAAATTAGTGGATAATATGCAATGACAAAAATCTCATTAAAGTGCAACTGTTTTGAATTTGTTGTTAACTTTTTAGTGTAGTATATTGCTTACGACGCTTTGATTCTAATGACGTAAAGAAATATATTAAGAAGCGTTATGCTTTTTTTAGCTACACCCTCCAACAGTTACCTGTTTGTCAGATGAGCCCGGACGGGGAATAAGTTTAAGAGCCCCTGATGCGAAAGATCCCTTGTGTATCAATTTGGTTCAGATACTTTCGGCAAAAATAAATCCCGGCACTATTTAACATCCTACAAGAGCTTGAATTAAATAAACTCAGGAGTCAAAAATTTAGTAGCGGAAGTCGCTTCTAGGTGGTGCTAATAGTGGAATGGCTCTCAAAATCGGGGACTTGCCATATCTTCAAAGGCTTAGTTGCCAAAAAACAACCTATTAACAAAATAATAATAACAATAAAATAAAAAAGTAGGTATTCTAATGAATATTACTTTTCTTTTAAAGTTGTGCAATATTTACCGGCTTAGACAATGAAAAATCTCAAATTAAGTAGTTTATTGCAACAATAACACGCACAAGAAGTAAAAACAAAGCAGTGCCCTCTCGAGGTAAGAAGATACACAAAGCAATAAAAAATATCTTACAAGGAGAGGTCAAGACTAAGGAAATTCATTTGGTATTGAGACTTGGTGTAATATTAGTACTCCCTTAGGGTGTTCACCCCTCAATGTAATTCCGCCGAATGGCCAGACAATTCAGAAAAATTAGCTTTTGAAATTCATGCTTAGGTTTTATACAATTAAATTTTAATTTCATCCAACGATTCTGTAGCTTGGTTGGTAAATCGTCTGCTTACTATGCACGAGGTTTATGAATAATAAATCATAATTTGAATAATAAACAATAATTTGAATAATAAACAATAATTTTAATAATGAATTAATACTAATTTTAATAATAAATTAATAATAATTTTAATAATAAATTAATAATAATTTTAATAATAAATTAAAAATAGTTTAATAATAATATTTCTTATTAATACTAATGCTTAATCATAATTGATTAATTATATTAAATTATAATTAATTAATTGATTTTAATAAATAATATAATTAATTTACTAAATTAAGTTATTAATAATTTTCATTAATAGTTATTTTAAATATTTTTGACTTATAATAATTTAAATTATTTTTAATTATTAATAATTTTAAATATTTCTGATTTATAATCATTCAAATTATTTTTAATTATTCATAATTTTAAATATTTTTAATTATTCATAATTTTAAATATTTTTAATTAATAATAATTTTGAATAATTGTACTAATAAATAATTTAAGTTATAAATTTATTTAACTTTTTTTACTTTATGAAATACAAAAGTTACATAAAATATCATTTAATATTTAATAAACTTTTCATAAATAAATTTATTTAATTTAAAAAAATAATTAAATGAATTGAAGAAAAAAAGTTCATCACGTGGAATCGAACCCTGACCTCACTCACAGTAAGCAGACGATTTGCCAACCAAGCTACAGAATCGTTGGATGAAATTAAAATTTAATTGTTTAAAAGCTAAGCATGAATTTCGAAGGCTAATTTCTCCGAATTGACTGGCCATTCCGCAAAATTACATTGAGGGGTGAACACCCTAAGGGAGTACTACTATTACACCGAGTCTCGATACCAAATGAATTTTTTTAGTCGTGCCCTCTACTTGTTAGTGTAAAACCTTGCTATAGCGGAAAAGTGTGCAATAGCCGAGTGAGTAAATATTAACATCGCATTGTTCAGCTACTCGAAAACTTTTGGTGACGGACCTCGCAATCTGAACCATGGTCAAGTGACGAGAGTGACACCAGAGCTGACATTCCTTCTCCTAACTACCACATCAACAGGAAATCCGTTTGAGCTCTCGACAGATTTAACGTGCATCGCTCCCCTAAACGGTGGGTTTTCAGCGGTACTGGCCCAATAGTCGAAAGAAACCGAATCTCAACATGCATTTTTAATACTTTCTGTATTGCAGATGAATAACTTACTTTGTGTAATATTTCTAAGACTCCATATACCTTTCTTCTTTCCTATCCGTCATTATTCTTCCCCAACAAAGAGGTTTATTCGTGCATGTCAATGTTCCTCCACAAGGTGATTATCATAGAACAGACATCACTTTAAATTAAATCTAGAGGTAAGTTAAGGGAAATTAACGGAAAAATTAATTGCAAACGGAATGAAAAATTTATTAGAAAAATATTTTTAAAGAAAATCAATAAAAAATCCAAAATATATCATTTAAAAATGAAATAATTAAAATTAAAATTATCATATATATCATTATATCATATTATCATATATATTATTATAACATATTATGATAATTACCATATCATTATCATGAAAAATAAGTATATCATACAAAAATTAATCATTTAAAAGCTATGGAATTTTCTGAAAAAAATATTTAAAAATAGTTTGAAAAATTACATGAAATGTTAGCTACATGGTATGAAATATTTCTATTTTATACCATCTTTTAGAAAACGCGATTCTAATAATCACAGATTAAATTTTTGTCTTTGTGGCCTAAGTAATCCTATTTAATTAAAATTTTACCATGTGTCTGTTCAGTCATTATAAACCAGATCCTCAATAGCATGACATATTACACATCATGCAATAGCTGAAATGATTAAAACGACTGTTGCCTAGATAGACGCAGATGATTTGTGGTGATAAATCGCCCTTCATACCGAGTATTCATTCTGTCGTCTCTCGCAACTGTTTGTTCAAACGAGTGTCATTACAGCGGTTGTCAGCGTTGGTATTGGAATGTCTCTATTATGTTAGGTTTTGGAAACAAGGTTTGAATCCCCTCTATTTATTATATGAATCATTGCTGTGACATAGTTGAATTTTTCTATCAATAAAATTCATTTTGTGATAAATAGAATATGGCATTCCCATGGAAAAGAAATAATCCATCTTTTTTATATCTCTAGTATAGTTAAGATAGTTTATTTATTTTTTTCTCTCTCTCGACAAATATACATATATATATCCTTTTCCAACATTTAGAGATTATATTTTCTTCACCTTTTTTCAGTTCTTACTATTAGTTCACTTCACTCTCTCCCTATGTATACATACATATATATATATATATATCTTGTTCAAATTTTCAATCGTTAATAAAATACTTTCTATTCATCCGTTCAAGTTTAAATACATATTTTAAAACTTGAATTGGATAACACCTGATGTTAATACATTTTTTCAAATGTTAATTCATTAATTAAATTAAAATGCTAATTAATAGTAGAAAACAAAAATAATTGTCTAACAGCATGTATAAAAAGGAAAATTGTTCGTTGTGTCCTTGTAGCGCAATGAACAGCAGGTTATATTTGGACTTCTAATCCAAAGGTCATGGGTTTGAATCCCACCTGGGATGGCCTTATTTCTTAGAATGTGTGATTTCTTTATTACTTCAATATTTTATTAGAATAATAAATTAATATAGTTAAAGAATAAATAGAGTAACAAAGAAAAAAAATAGGCCAACACCCTATATAGAAAGGAAACTGGAAAATTGAAAGGAAGATCAATTTCTGTTTTGTCACTTAACATTGTAATTCTGTCATATGTATGTATATATATATACTATTTAAAACTATTTAATATAAAGTAACTAAATTAAAAAAAATTTCGTTGACCTTATTAAGAATTGAATAATTTTTTTTTAAATTACTTGTTATATTTTTTGTGTTTATATGAAAGAGATGGAAGAAAATGATTTTCAATGTACTAATTATTGCACATTGAGTGTAAAATATTATATGTTTGTTGGCTGCTTTTTCTTGGCATACGAGTATTTCTGTACATTTGCTGTGAAAAACTTCTGAGAAATATTAGCGAGTTCTTAGATTTTCTTAATATGTATAAGAAATTGCAACTTAACTGTTCCGTTTTGTATAATTTATAACTTTCTTCTTCCTAAAATATAAAGATAATAATTTTTTTAATGCATTGTAATCAACAAGAAAGTCATAAATAAAGCTGATTTCACTTTTGAAAAATATGCAATGACATTTGATATCAAAATAAATTGGGTTTCTAATACAATTCCTAAAACTTTCTGCTGCCCTCAGATAGTTCGGGATCACCCAATCCCGATTATATTCTGTCATAGTTTTGAGATTCTAAATTGAATATTAGTTTAGTTTTGACTACATCTTACTACATAAAATATTCTTTAGTTTTAAATTGACATAGTTATTATTTTATATTAATAGTAAGTTCTTAGTGATGAAGTAGTAATAATAAAATAATTATTAGTATGTAATAAACTTAAATTATAATTTCTGCTAATTTATAAGCTTTAAATTAATAGTTTCATAACAATGTTGCCATACTTATTTAGTTTAGAGCCTGTCATATCTTAATGTTTTGCAGCCATACTCAACGATATTTGAAGACACAATTGGTATTTGAGTTTATATTTACTGCTGAAAATTCGATTTTTAGGTACAATGAAGCAAATATTTTAGAAAGAAAATAATATATTTTTATCTTAATCAAATAAATTGTCTGTTAGATTTTTAATCTTTTTGTAATTTATTGGAATTCTAGATTTATATTTATATATAAAAAAAAATTAAAATCGTGCTTACTTTCAACCAATTAAAAAGGATCGTCAAATATTCTTTTTAGAAACCACTTTATATATGCTTGAAATTATGAAGAATTTAAAAGTCAAAGTTTGTTAACAAAAATACTCTTTATGTCATAAAAAAATATGTAATAATATGTATATTATTTTAGTGTTAATATGAATTACACTGCTGGCCACCATAAATGCAACACCAAGAAAGACAAGAGATAGAACAACAAAATTGATTTTGTAGGTAACATGTTGACCAAGTATCAAATGATTAAATTTATAGACTTCTGTGAAGTGTGGTTCCTGCAAGAATCAGTAGCCAGAGTAGTCGCCATTGGTGGAGATCACCGCTGCCACACGCCTCGGCATTGATTCAAAGAGACTTTGGATGTGTTCTTGGGGCACAGCAGACCAAGCAGCTTCCACACGTTGCCAAAGTTGATCTGGTGTGGCAGCTCCATACCATACCGCGCTACACCATAATACCCGGAGCAGAACCAGTATGTTGGTGCATAACTCAGCTGCTCAGTAACCTCTCTCCACGGTGTCTCCAGACTCGAATCCGACCATCGTGGTTTTGCAGACAGATGCGTGACTCATCAGTAAAGACTACTTCATTGCATTCTGCCACCCACATCCTTCTTCATCGCACCATTGGCGGCGGAGACGTCTGTGGTTCTGCGTCAGGGTAGACCAAGCAATGGACGTCTTGCGGACAGACCACTCTGCTGTAAACGGCGTCGAATGTTACGCGCAGACACTGAATGATGCGTTACAGACTCAATGTGCTGTGCTATGGTTCGTGATGTGACTGAGCGATTCGTCACTGCCATGCGCACAATTTGCCTGTCCTCACGTGAAGTGGTGCACTGAAGTGGATGCGATCGACCACTTCGGTCCGTCGTACCCTCCTGCATCCAACTGTTACATATCCGCATTAGAGTTGTTTAGGTTCGCCCAACACGACTACTGATTTCCCTGAAAGATAATCCACAATCTCGGTAGGCCACTATCCTTCCTCTGTCTAACACGGATACTTGATCAAAAGCTGATCGCTGTTTTCTACGAGACATAACTGATTGTTTTTTGAAAAAAACGACAAGATAAACACAATTGCGATTTGTCGAAATCTCAAGCCTTAATAGCGCTTTGAGGTGCCACAGGCGCGCGTGATGTGTGTCTGCGCTGAAATTCTAATCATTTGCATATCTCACCTCCACTAATGCATGTTGTAAATTTCATGTTATTTGCAAATTTCCTTCAAGGTGTTGCATTTACGGTGGCCAGCACAGTGTATTAATAGTCGTGTATTAAAAAAAATCATATTTAATTCTCTTAAATGGTTAATCTTTTCTATCATGGAAAAGGTATTATTTTTCAGTAAATTACACACACAGACACACACAGCATATTATGTATATATATATTCCATAACAATGTATATAAATTATAAACCTAAGTATAAACAGTCAAGACAGTAATAAATATTAGTCACAGTACTTCAATGCTATCGCTTGGCCTTAGGAACCAAGATTGTGTGTTTAAACAAAGTTTTCTGACTAGACAAAACCTTCGCTTATAATTTTCTATACGCTGGGCCATAGGTAACAGAAGAGATAATACAGAAATGTAATTATTACCAAAAAAAATATATATTACTATTAATATATAACGATAAATTTAATAGACTATTTTAATACACTGGTGTCAAAACTTAAGCAACAATGTGAAAAAATTTAGCAGTAATGAAATTTAGAAAAAAGGGGATCTAGATCAGTAGGGGAACAGTAAGTTAGTAGAAACGTCATGCGTATGCAAATATCAGGGAAAAAAACGTAAAACAGTAGCGTACGCAAAACGCGGGTGTCGGCGCGCGCTGCTCAACAGTAGAATGAAATGAAGGACGGGACGAAACACCATATTTCTGCAAGTGCCAGTGAGTCGTTCGTAAATAGGCAGAAGAAATCATCGGAGACTTCCCCCGGGAAAAAAAGATCGGAAAGCGGAGGAGGGGCGTACTGTCACCAGTGTAGCTGCAGAGTTCGAATAAACAAAAGTGCGTTTCGCCCCTTTGGGAAAGCGTTCCCAAACCACAGGTACAGCTGTTAAAAGGTTGGTGTGGCTCCCCGGGACAAACAACTGCGGGGATGACCGATATATCATCCTGCAAACGAAAAAGTTCGATAGTAGTCAGAGGCGCCTTCCGAAACCTGTACAGCAACAGGTCGACAAGGTAGGGGTTTACTTGGTCGACGCCTTCACAAAGGGGCCTGTTCACCCGCCGCCCTGGAACGCTGCCTCCCGTTGAAAGAGGCCACCGAAGCCACCGTTTAAAGTGGACAGAGAAAAAAACTGGACAACTGATCAAAGAGTCGTTTTCTTTTTACGGATGGGGTCGGTTAGTACCAGAAGCGATTTCAACGCGTTTTGTTTGGAGAAAATCGGGCCCCGGGTTTTACCCCAGTAACATAAAGGAAAGACATCTTTAACGGTGGTCCTGGGTTCTTGTCGGGGTTGGCATTTTTTGGAACGGCGGAACTGAGCTTCCCATTTTCGACAAAGGGGCTGTAACCGGGGATCGCTATTGTGAGGAGGTATTTTCCCCCTCTGCATCTTTTTCCCAGGTGCCATTGGCCCAGACTTCATCTTTATGGGTGACAATGCACTGCCACATCCCCTCTTTGTTGGGGGAGCGCTGGAAAATGAAGATATCACTCGAATGGATTGGCCCGGTTCCCCGGGGTTTAAATCCCATCGAACATTTTTGGATGCGGGGAGACATTTTCCCCCACGCTCACATCATCCGGATCAACCAGCAACTCAAAAAGTTTATTGAGGGAAAGGGGACCCTACCTCAAGAAATGTTCCACCACTGGTTCGAGTATGGGGGACGGTCAAAGCAACCAGTAGTAAGGGGAAGGCATTACCATATTAAGGAACATCTGCTTGTTGTTCTTCTTGTTGGATAACAAACCTGATCACGATACTATGCGTTCAATAAAGTTGTTTTTTTTGATTCCATACCGTATCGTTGTATTCCCTTTTTCAGCGCCGATGTTTTCGTCATCCTTTACGTACATAATACTCTCCCTCATTTCAAATTTCATGTCTCTCAGATTATTTTTCGTGAAGTTATGGCAATAAACCCACCTGTTGCTTAAGTTTTGCACACCAGTGTAGTATAGATTTAAAAATGATGCAAGAAACCTAGAAAATGATGAAACTTACTCCGTGACCACAGCCTCAGATTAATGTTTCCCGTCGCACAAAGGCAGTACCGCATAAAAGTATAATTAGCAAATTATGATAAAATAAAATGAAGTCTCTCTATATGTACATTTAAAAACCTTAAATATTGATATAAAATGTATTAAAAAATAAAAGGATTTCATAGACATACACAATGATATTTAAAATAAAAATTATTTTTAATTTTAGTAAGTAATTAATTTAATTAATTTTGCTTTAATTAATTAATGTGTGTTTTTATGTTTTAAACACTATATTCCTCCACAGTTTGAAAAATAAAACTTTTAAGTAGGTAGAGCTGTACCAGTTGTTAAAAGAGCATTCCGATATTAGGTAAGTAGGGGTCTACCAAATCCAAAAACGTGGCAAAGGGCTATGAACAAAAAGTTTTGGAAACACTGATGTAGATAATCATGGAAGGAATACCACTTCATAAGTCCCTAGTGACGATAAAGAGAGAAAAAAGGAAGACATATCTTATTCAAAGTCAGATAGCTGCAGACCTTACAACCACTACCTATATAAATGTATCAATCAGAACCGTTTCTAGGAGTATTTAATAAGTTTGATTAATGTACACTGAAGACTGAAAAGTCTTTAAGCACTCCATCGTCGAGAAACATTACGCTGGTGTAAGGCACGGGTAGCCAACCCGCACCACAGTGTGGCAAGGTGGAGTCGTAACAGCGACACGCAAAGACTTACTGAAAAATATAAGACTTTTGAAACGATTAAAATAAATAATTATTTTCTTGAAATTTTATTTAAATGGGATTGTCTCAGACAAAAAACCTCAAAATTTGGTTCAAACTTATTTGTGAATAAGCCTTTTTCATTTTGAACATAATAAAATTAATATCGCTCAAAACTATCTGATATGCACTTAAAGAACCTAATTTTGTTAGCATTGTTAAGAGCTCATCTTAAAATAGTTGGCTTGTAAAAAAGTAGAAATTCAAAAGTCACATTAAGTAAGTACTAAGTGTTTAATAATTATTTAGAATTAAATGATTCAAGCTACTAATTTTGATTTTACACCTAACCCAACTGAATGAATTAAACACCAATTGTAAAAAATTATTATTCATAAAACTTAAGTTTGTACTTATGTTTTATTTATTATATTATTTTTTAAATTTAGGCTACATATACATGCATGAAAAGTCCCGTAATAAGCCTTTAAAAGTAATTGCCTTTTTTTTTACTTTTTCATATTTTATTGTTTTTTGAAAATGTCGGTAGTGGCATGCATAATTTTTTTATCAATTAGTGGCACTCTCCCGAAAAGATGGGCCACTTCTGATGTAAGCAATATATTGCTTGTGCTCAGGAACAATAGTCCAGTTGTATGTTTTCTGATGAATTTCGTTTTGCAGCGATAAGTGATTTTAGCATCCAGTTTGTATAAAGAGAGAGATAAATACTGTAACGTAGATCCGAGGGTTCGAGGATTTTATACAAAACAATCACAAAATAAAAAAAAAAAAATAAATAAATAAACAGTTCTTTAAGAGTGATGCGAATTTATTATCGAAAATCTAATCCTTTAAATACAGGATTTAGCAGCAATATTTACAGAGTAAATCCCCGAGGGTCTTCACGCCTTCAAGAGCAATCATCAGTGTTTAAAAATACACGTAAGTAAAAGATTATTCACAAGCACAGCCGAGCTAATCGCTAGTCAAAACAATGTTCATTCTTGGTTGGCTGAAATCAGACTGACTGGTTGCAGCTGGCACTTTGATTTATAGGCGAGGCAGAAACTTCCAGAAATATAAACGCTCGTGTCATTGAACGAGAGATCCACTACATTCTAGAAGAATCCAGAGGGTTTCCGAACTCGCCCACATGGTTGCCGATGAAAGCCAAAATGGTCGCCAAAGTCGTCAAATTTTCGTCAACTTGTCGCCAAAAATGATGCCAACTTGGCTCTACCACCAAGATTTCGCCAAATCCTCATTGAATCGCCATTATAACGTAAGGGGCGGCATTGATTGTGAATAGTACAATTTTAACATGAAATAAGTATAACATAGGTAATATAAATGCAATAAGCACCCAAATACAAATTATTTACACAAAATTCGTAACAATACGTTAGGTAGCATATAATGTTTAGAAACTTCATCGGTATGACCAGGGCGTGATGGTGTAGGTAGGCATTATACACAATCTCAGAATACGTTTCACATTTTTGAACGAGGAACGAGATATCGAGGAACATGACTACGGTAGTAGATAGTATATAGATTAGTCTGGATATATGTTCGTATTTTTTGGCTGCGGTATGTCTATACTTTATGTTTATGAACAACAATGAGCATCTGCACAGGACCATTGAAGTATGGGACGTACTAGAAAATGAAAATACTGAACATATTAAATGGCCTTACTCCCCTAACCTAAATCATATAGAGTAGCGTTTCTCTAACTGCAGGGTACTCTCTCCCCTAGGAGGGAGTTGAAAACTCTACGAGGGGGACGAGAACAAATTGAAAAGTCTAAAAGCAAAAGATTCTTAAAAACATTATTAATTTACAGAAAGTAAACAAACAAAAAATACATTCTGACGTAATTTAAATTAAAAAATACATATTTATACACTAATATAATACACTTATAAATGTATCAGTATAGCACAATGCATTTTATAATTAATTTAATAATACTAAGTTAAGAACAAGTTTAATAGTTACCATTAACCCCATGGGCTAGTCATAAAATTATATGCAAAAATTAATTATCTTTCTTGATAATTTGCACGGTTCCTAATTAATCTTTTCAATGCCAATTAAAAGTTACGTGATTTACTCTGCAATACCATTGTTTTCCTGTAGGCTAGCGTATGTCATATATTGGGGAAGGGGGAATAAATAAGCAAAATGTCTGAAATAAATAAATCCTTCGCAAAAACTGTCAAGGTTTATTTATTGCATTCCAATGCCTTCGGAATAGTTTTACGGCTAGCAGTGCACAGAAACGATTGTACTTCGGAAAGACGTATATATACGTCCGAGACAATTAACACTTTGGCTGCGCGAGACGTTTATACACGCCAGTGGCACTTAAGAGGTGAAAGCCGCATTGTAGCTTTAGCTTCAAAGTATGGTATTATTGAATTCAATACATTGTTATTTTATGGAGGGGAGCGATGAAAATTATGATTGAATGTTGGGTAGCACATATTGAAAGTTTGAGAAGCACTGATTTAAGGTATATGTGTGGGATGTTTTTGGCAGATAAGATCCTGATTGAAACTACCTTCCCTAAACCGTTCATGAACTGACAATTACCTGAGAGAGGACAGAGACGAATTACCACAAGCTTTCCTTAATAGTTTGGATGGCAACATGAATAACAGACTCAGAATGTGAATTGGTTTTCAAAGAGGTCACGTACCTTACCGAAGTACTCATAAGTATTTTATAGTGGCTGGCCCACTTTTCGTGGATGTTTGAAAATTCCCTAAGATCATCTTTTTGTTTTTGTTTTGTTTTGATTTTTGTTTTTAGTAATCTTTATCTATATGGGGAAATCTGTACTATTTTGCATAATAAATAATCTATAGTATCTCTACTGTATATGTACAAAGTTTCGTTTTTTTAAATCAACGTTTATTATGATTTATTCCAAAAAATATGACTGTTTCTTGAAAATTATGAACCAATGTATTTTGTATGTGCTTTATTCGGTTTTTTAACTCTATAAATTTACTTTTGCACATTCAATTTGCGAATTTTGTTTTTGTCATACAGCAATTTTAAGATTTTTGAAGACATTTCGTGCTAATTAATCACGTTAAGTAAAATCAGGCCCATCAGCTTCTGCACTTTAAGAAACAAAGAGTTTTAAGGAAATATGTCATAATATAATGCGTCAAACTATCTTATTAAAAAGACAATGTTTGCAGGGTAAGACAAAGTGTTTCCTGAAATGAATTCTTTATCAAACAAAAAATGGCCATGTTCAGCATGCATTCGTTATATTGTATTGAAACTGTGATTTTTATTATTTTTTTTGCTTACATACTTTTATATTTATCCATTACTTTTAGTTAATATGATTTATGTTAACATAATTTAATTTGAAATTGTTATCACCAATCTTAACATGCAAGAAAATATAAAAAGTAAGTTGTACTTTTTACTATAATTCAGTGTTTCAAGCAGTGTATCTCACGCAAATAATTCTAAGAAAATGTTGGAGTAATGTAAATTGTTCATTGAAAATTTTGCAAAAATAATAGGTATTATAAATAATCTAAGTCCAACAAATATATACCTTGGATATATTCTTCAAACATTGCAGTATTATTCTAAGCTCTTTATCTTAGAAAGCTTTAATCTCTAAAGAAACAAAAATACGGTATTATAACATTTGATAAATTCCCTTTGAAAGTTTCCATTACCTTTGGGTGTATGAAATTGTTATTCTTATAGCTTCTTTACACACAGTTGAAGTAAAGCTTCTTTTCCGAGAAAATCCTTAAAAAAGCTACATTCATATAAGTAAAAAAATTATGTATGATTTTTCAATTGAAAACAATATTCCTTTCTATCCCACTTTTGCAGTATTTATAGACGTAAACTACAAATTTTTTCTTAATTTCTCAATATTTAACAAATAAAAAAATTAATATTATTTCTTAGCGTAATTACGCAGTGATTCTCAAACATTCAATATTTGCGACTCACTATTGAATCAAAATTTCCTTCCATACACTAACAATGTTTTGAATTCAATAATACTATACTTGGACGCTAAAACTACAGAACGATTTTAATCTTTTAAGTGTCACTGGCGTATATATACGTCTCACTCAGATAAAACGATAATCGTCCGGAGTGTATATATGCGTCGTTCTGAAGTACGATCTTTTCTGTGCACTGCTATCCATAAATTATTTCGAAGGCTTTGGAATGCAGTAAAAGAACTTTAAAAGAATGTTTGCGATATAATTACTTATGTCAGAAGATTTGTATATTTATATTCCTTTTCTCCCCCCCCCCTTCCAATACATCACATGCACCACATAACGCGTCTACATGGAAAACGATGTCGTTCGGGAGCGAATTGTGTAACTTTAATCAGCAATTAAGTATAAACAGTACAAGATAAAATAATTGACATTTTTTGTATATAATTTTATATATGACAAGCCCATGGGGTCACTGGTAGTTATTAAACTTATTATTAACTTAGTATTGTTAAATTAATCATAAAATACATCGGGCAGTACTAATACATTTACAAGTGTATTAAATCAGTGTAAATGTGTAGTTAATTTTTATTATGTCAGGTCTTTTTTTGTTTACTTTCAGTAAATTAATAATTTTTTAAAGTAATCTTTTGTTTTCGACTTTTCAATACGCTCGCACCCCCTCTCGTAGAGTTATCACCCCAGAGGAGCACTCCCCATAGTTTGAGAAACGCTGTAATAACGGAAAAAAAAATTATACTACCTTTTAACGTTATTAAAAAGGACGAGTGCATTTTTAATTGGTTGCTTTTATCGTCACGTTTGAAAAAAAATACTAAGGCTTTCGGAGATGGATCTCGAATTCTTAACAGCAATCAAATGAATTCTAAATTTTGAATCCACATTAATTTGAAGCGTTTTATACTTGATAGATTTAACTAGCGTTACCCACGTTACATGATGTTGATATAGTAAAAGACACATCCGGAATCGAACCTATAACTCGACAATAGCAACTGAAGTTACAATCTTGCGATCTTTATTTTTTGGCTTTCATGACTATTTGTGAATTTTAAAGACATTTAAAAAGAATATTATAACCAGTTATTCAAGTATATATCTCTCTCTCGAGGAAATATGACACCTTATAGTACATCTTTAATAAGTTTTTTATTTCATGCCACACAGGTTGAAAAGCATTTCCAATTCTTCATTCCCCATTATTTTGCAGAAAAATAATTCGAATACATTTGGTGAGTGAGTGTTTGTAACCGTCACACTCTAAAGCAAAACGACGGGCGTTGGTGATGAACCTCGTAATTTTGAGCTATGAACAAATGATGAGGATGACACCTGAATGGCACATACTTTTCCAAAATTCCCAACCAAATCAACGGGAGGACTTTGAGCTTCAGAGTTTAGAAAATTTAATGCGCATTAGCTCCTCTAAATAGTGGGGTTTTAGCAACATTGGGACTCGAACCCATTGACTTGATAGCCACAAGTTCTTGACCATGAACACTGACTGTGTCCAAAATGTCTCAGGTGAAAATGCTCAATAATCTATCATACCCATGACACAAGATTACGAGGTTATTAATATTTTCCACAATTAATAAAAGAATCTCAGATATTTAAAAATGTATCATTAAAGAAAATTTTCACAATTCTTTTTATATATTGACAACAATATTAACAATAAATAATTTTTCAGCAAGTGTTTCGAACAATTGATCCTTTAAAGTGGAAAAATAGTATTTGCTCAAAGACCAAAAGAAGAAAAACTCAAAATTGTTGATACACTAATAATTTCTTTATAAAGAATTGCTTATGATTTATAAGTAAATGCAATAAATTAAATATTACAGTATACGTAATGTTCTGATGTAAAAATGCATATTTAAGAAAAGTTAAAAAATTTGGCGCAACGAGATTACTCTTTCTTAGTAGAAATTTTAAAAGCGATAAAAGAAATACATAAACATATATACAAATTGAAAAAACATTTTAAGGATTAAAGGTAGCATGTTTTTCGAGATTAATACACCTAATTCTCTTTTTTGACCTGTTCTTTACAATTTTTTTAAATAACTTACAGTGCATAAAATTTAACGATTTTTGTTTCATTTTACACAATTTTATTGCTCTAGTACGAATACCCAAAAAGAATTGGGCGTCCATCCCCAGGTGGATGTGGACCATTTGATCAAATAATTTGCAATTTAGCGATAATACAAAAGAGTTGATAATGACGAAGATTGAAATTCAGTTAATGATTTGCTGATTTAATTCGCAAGGACCCTAGAACTTTGCTAAAAAGTATGAAACAACATTTTTTTACTCATGATCCTGACATTGGTATGCATTAAAATGTCAACGTTATCTTATGTTTATGTAGCGAATATCAGAATGAGTAAGGAAAAAAAAATACTGCGGTACACAGTTAATGAAAGAAATTCTTCATTTGAAACAAAACCAAATGTTTTGCTAATCTATCCTGACATATCTACTAATGATGAATCATTTCGAATGAATACTAATGATGAATGAATTTTTGTACCAGTTGGTACTAAATGTACATTCTTGTTACCCGGATTGTGATGGATAGTTGATAGTTCGTAGTTTTATTTCTAATTTCCATTTGAATATTTATATATGTAGTATGTACTTAAAGTAATTTTGACTGTAAACTAATTTAAAATTTTGTTTCTTTTTTTTTTTTTTTGTTTTGTAATAAAAATGGATTCTTTTTGTTTTATAAATATGTAACATGGATTTTATATTTACTTTCTTAACACGGGTTTCTGGGAAAATATTCGATTTTCGACATTACACTATTTTTTCAAAGGATTGTGGAACATATCCTCAAATTTACAATATGTCGCATGTATTTTTACACGATTTTTTGTATGGTTTCTGAGGAACGTATCAACGTGTCAAAAAGTGTTGGGCGTACATATAGTTGTAGAAATACTGTGCTGAAATTTAACTCTATGCATAACTCATTTAGACTATTTAAACTCTATGCATAACTCATAAAAATATAAGAAATTACGCTAATTACTTTAAGTTAATTTTTGTTTTACAATTAAAGGTCTTTCCTTAAAAATTCCATTTCTTCGTTAATAAATCAACTTAATTCAATTTAACTAAATTTAATTTTGTTGGTGTACTAAAAGTAATATAAAAGAGGAAACACTTTTGTTTGCTGATTCAAGGCTTAATTATTTCAATATAAAAATTTAAAATACAAACAAATTTTTCACATGCTAGAATAAGTTTTTAAACATGCTTATCTTTTTAATGTAAGGATCCTCTTGGCTAATGCTGATATAAAGTAGTGATGTTTTGAGTCCTTTACTTTAAAAAAATACATTCAGCATCGAAAATTGAAATATTAATATAATAATCTAGTTGATCCGAGAATTGAAAAGCATAATAATCGTTTTAGTTGATGCAGTACGTGTAGGCATTAATGCAAGAAAACTGTTTCTTTCAATATCAACAAATTAAGTTTATGTGCAAAACTTGCTTTTATGTGTAAAAAAGTAAATAACTTTTAAAAACTTTATAATATTCAAAAATAAATATTTTGTGCAGTAAAGTATTAGATTTTTCTGGTTGCTTAGCACTTTTAAGGTTAAAAACTTTCAACGTTACAAAAGCAGTTGATCATCTTGTACTATGAGAATATCTGAAACCTCCGTGTAGTAACGATACTTTAAAGTACCTAAATAGTTAATTAGCTTTAACGGATTAAATTTCTCAAAGTTTAATATTTTATTTTTTTATATCTCTTAATTTTCAATGTAGTGATTCAAAAAAAAAATATTGCAGGGAAAAAAATGCAGTAAATTGTAATACGGTAGATAAAGGAGTGAATTTAATTAAATGTACAGTATTAATTTGTATTTATAATGCGTATTACCAAAATATGAAATATTTGTCTCACAGTAATCTCGGAGATGTTCTACATATTTAAATTAATTTTGAAAATTCCATATTTTCTAATGTCAGATTGATTTAAATGAAACAATAAAATATTCGATGAATTAGAGGTAACGGTAGCCGATGATGATTCAATTTTGAAGAAATATTTTAGCAAATTAAATGTGTATGTCTAACATTACGTCATTTCAATTGTACGATTCACAATTTATAGCTAGAGCTACTGCCATTACGACCGTTCTCACAGACAAATTGGAACGCACACCTATCGGATGATACCAGTTAAAACTCTTTTGTTAGAAATGGAAGATTGGAGGGTCCTTACCACCGAGGGAAGGGGTCGTATGGAAGTCGCAGTGGATGAGTGAATCAGGGAAGGATGGAAAATTTCATGCATTAATCGGAATACTGTGGATGGCAAACTTTGTTTAGAAAATTCACATTTATATTCGAAGTTATTTGGGCAAGATCTTGATCTATCGAAAATAAAATGGAAGTAAATGTGTTGTGGAAATTAAATTGATTTCATTGCTGTTTTATTACCATATTTTCCTTTATCGATATTCGCTTTTAATTGGAAAGTTTTTTCAATGCTAATATTTTTGATCTAGCGGTGATCTCATCTGCTCACCAGCATTAAACTTTGAATACGTAGCGAACAGCTCAGACGTCATCTTCGTCACTTGACCATGGTTCAAAAGTACGAGGTCCGCCGCCAAAAGCCCTCGAATGGGGAATAGTATGACGTTAATATATTCACTCCCTTGTTGACCACAAATGTTTTAAACACAAAACATACGAGGGCTGTTCAGTAAGTAATACGACTAAAATTATATAAAAAATTTAAAGTATATCTTTATTCGTCATCATTTATTTGGTCCTTTTCAAAATAACTTTCGTGGTGCGTAATGCATTTATCTCTCTCTCTCCCAACGTTCTGTCACTTCTTAAAAGCTGTAAAGTCCGTTATGTAGAGAGCTTTTATCAAAATCACCTTTGCAGCCTTTGCATACTTTGTTGCTTGCAAAAAGAGTTTGCGTCGTAATAGTTTCTTAAGTTCAGGAAACAGCCAAATATCGCATTGAGTTTTATCATGACTGTATGGAGGGTGTGGTAAAATCTCTACTTTGTTCTGCTACCTTGAAACATCGGTACGTAATGAGCAATATGTGGTCGGTATTTGTCATGTTGCAATAGGAAGCCATTTTGGGCAATGGACGTTTCATTTTCACGTGCTGTATGCATTATTTATTCGCAGGACATTCGCATGGTGCAGGCCGTTTACGTTAGTACTGTGTTGGAAGGTGTGTTGTTACACAATACCTTCATATAATCAAAAAAATTATATTTATAACTTTACCAGCCAATTTCATAGTTTAGGTGAAGATGGATGCTTCCGTTCCCTGCATTGTTTGTTTTATGGTTAGTTCAGTGATACAAAAGCCAAGCTTTGTCTGCTGTGATGAAGCGTTTTGAATATTATCACCTTCTTGTTTCAGTTTTTAATCATAACGTATCATATCAAAGCTCATGATGCTGAATTTTGCAGATTTTTTGCTTCCATTTCGACAACTGGCCGCGTCTCAGGCCCCGAAACACCTTCAGTTCGAGGCATGTGATACTCTAGAAAATGAGTCTGTACACACTATCTATCGGTAGCTTTTTTAATATAGACAACAAATTTTCTTATGTCACAGAAATTAACATTCCAATGAAGGTGGTTTCCCGGCAGTAAAATTAGTCTTATTACTTATTGAATAACCTACGTATGCTGTTGAGAGTATTAATGTCACCTGTCTGACAGTCGCAGATCGAGGCCTAAGAAATGCACCTCGGCAAGCGGTTAGATATACGCGTGTTGTTAACCGCCTTGAGAGCACCATACAGGTAACGGTATAATTGCTCAGTTTTCAAACTGTCCTCCATCATATCTCAGAACGATTTGACCAGAATGACTTCAAATTTATCGAAGGTAGCCTCAGCAGATATATGGTCGCACAGAATGGACTAAATTAATTCCAAAAATCCCAATATTATTTCTATTGTTTATAATAAAAACTGTAAAAAACCATGAAATTCGAAACTTTTTCTTCAGATGTCTACCAGAAACCCAATATTTGGTATTTTCAATTGAATGTAGTTCATTTCGTGCATTTTAGCTTACAGATTAAAACACCGTTTTTTGTTTTTTTTCAGATATGCCAATCAGCCGGGATCATTAAGGTAATGTGTGTCCATTTTTCGATGCGTGTGTGTTTAGAGTGCTATAACTCACGTTCTACTGGATATTTTTGGCTAAAAATTTATATACATACTCTCCAAAATACATATAAATAAGTGATGATAAAAACATAAGTTCTATCTTTTTACTGGTTGTCAAAAATGTTTCTAAAAGTAGCGGAAAACAGCTCATCACATCGGAACCCCAGACAAGAAACTAAAATTTAGACTTGGAAAACTTTAAATACCTTAAAAAACTAATTGGTTTTCAGATTGAAATTTTGGGACAAGCTTTCCACATATATTGGCCATAGGAAAATGAAAAAAAAAAAATCATGTTTTTGTTATTTTTAGAGTATTATTATAAATCCGAAACCATCAAAAATAAACAGTAGATTCTTTCATGATATTACAAAGATAATACATATTATAACGATGGCCTTATAACGACAAATTTGCTTCATTTATGCCCAGGAAAAAATGATGATTGAAATATTAATAACATGGAAGAAATATGTTATACTTTAAAACATACTTCAAAGATTTTAATGCATTTCAAGTGAGTTTTTCACTTATATCTTCTATTATCTTACTACTCATATGTTATAATGCCTCATTTTCTGAAATTTTTAAATTTAAGAAATGCTTTAGAGTACATATTACCTTCTTAAAATAATACTAAAGTTACATTAATTTTTTCACAGAGAGATCTTATTAAAAATAATAGTTTTATCTAATTTAACAGTTGTTGGTTAATATCAATTTCGTTTTTTAATGTATATTATTAGTTCACATTCTCCATATATATATATATAGATGTAATTATATCTGTCTATCTCTCTCTCTATATATTTTGTTCAAATTTCCAATCGTTAATAAAAGGCTTTTTATTCATCCACTAAAGTTCAAATACCTTTTTTCAAACTTGTAGTGGATGACACTTGACACTTTTTTTTCAAATATTAGTTCATTATTTAATGAATAATTAGTAACAAACAAAAATTATAGTTCAACACCATATATAAAAAAGAACACCATATATAAAAATCGCTTTCTGTTTTGCTACTTAATATTGTGGTTCTCTCACATCTATATACATATTTATATTAATTGTAATTATTTAATAAAAAATATAACTAAAATAAAAGTTTTATTTGTTGTCCCAGTTAGGAATTGACTTAATTTTTTTTTATATTACTTGTTTATTTGAGTTTGAATTTTTCAAAATATACATTAGTAATCCAAAAGGAAATTTGTAATAAAAGTTTTAAAAGTTAACCTGATAAAAATTGTGAAATCAAATTTTTTCTTCATTTAGATAATAGAAAACTTCCATTATAATTAGTCGAAGCACAAGAAATATAATTATTTGCAATACATGGAAAGATAGATCTAGATGAAAAAAATCTTGTTTTGTCTCAGGCAGTTTATTTTTAAAGTTATTAACTTATTTTAACCTTCATTACATTACTTTTATATGATTAATATTCATAAGAACTTGCTAAAACATTTACATAATGGAATTAGTTACTACTTAAACAACCTTTTTAAGTTAGCAGTTTTTATATATATTAAATCAAAATCGGGTATGGAATATATGCGTAACTGAATTATCAGTTTTTACATAAATTTCTTAATTTTAGAGTAAATAACTCATTAAAAATCTTATGAATATAGATGTCTTCTTATGACAATAGTCTTATGACAATAGTCGAAACAAAGAGAAGACAAATGTTTATTAGATATTTCCATATATCGAAAATTTTTTCTGTTTACAAATTTTATCTGGTTCAGTGAATTCAAATATATCAAAAAGTAGAAAAACAACATTCAGCTAAGAAAGGATTTTGTTTTTCTCACTCCTGTTCCCTTCAAAATATTTAAAGGGAAATGAGATAAAGATTGTAGCGAAGAATTAGCTAGTTTTGGTTATTTCACTGTTACTCAAACACAAATAAAACTCTTAGAGAGTAAACAAAGAAGTTGAGACACAGGGTATACATGTATTCTCAAAATACCTGCCAAGATTTCAATCTTGAAGACTATACTTGGCTTAAGGTAAGATTCTGTCTTCAAATACACCATGTTTCCCAAAGAGAGAACACTTAATTTTAACTTACTTTTGGAAACTTAATTACAATACAAAATTGTGTGAAGAGCAACTGCAGCGCAAGAGAAAAAGTGTTCACTTTTGAACCGACATCTTAAAGTGGGGAAATATGAAGAGAGTATTCTTTATTTTACAATTATTAAATTGTGTTTATGTGAAGCTTGTTTACATTGTTTTAACAAAACGATTCATGTATTACGGATGAAGTAAATTAATAAGAGCGTACGGTATTTCCAAAGCTTCATTCCTGTTTTAAAGTCGCTAATACAATTTATATGCAATGCTTATATTTTAGTCAAAAAGTATTTTTCATTTTTTTTGACTTGGTAACTTTATCAGAGGTATCCAACTAACACAGTTGCGTAAGTATTAAATACCCCATTATTACAAATTAATTATTCAGAACTATATATTGTTTCTTCTCTATCTTTTGTATATATAATTTTCATACATTAGAAAGAAATAATCACAATAAAAGATTTTTGCGAACAATTTTTTTATTTATAGTAGTACATTTTCGTATTCTATATTCTAAATTTATAATTTATTGTTTTTACTAAAAAATATAAGTGAATAAACTGAAAACAATTTCAGAAAGGTTGAATGATAAATATAAGCATTTTATTCTACATAAAGTATTCACTGAACTTGGAAGGTAATAAACTCTAAATACATCACTATTCTATAACATTTCTGTGACAAATTCACAAATACTGAGTATAATTACTGACAAAGTTTATTTGTGAATGGAAATGATTACTTTCATTTTGATAAACAATTGAAGTAATCCAAATCACAGCAAATGTATTTTATTAATGAAAAAATATATATTATTACCGTAAAATAAATATTTAAATTTTATAAAAATTGATCAATACAGTAGGAATTGGATGGAGCTCACTGACCTTTATACTGCTGAGGTGGCTTCAAGTAAAATTGACACTCTGTTGTAGTTGTGACATTTATGTGGTTTACACAATTTTGAGAAAAGATTTTGGAACATTTTAGGGAGATATACTGTGGGATATAGTAGATGAATGTGAAAAAGAGAATTAACTTTCTGTGCTATTCAAGGTTGTTTCATCCATAATTATTAAATCTTATCCATTCATCAAGACGTTTAACCCTTTCTTGGGCCTTGGAAAGATTACTTCCCATCTACATGATCTTACAAGATACACACCTGTGGGAAGCGCAAACCCCATTATAATGTATTGACCTTGCTATTATAAAAGATAGGAAGACTAATTCCCGCATCACTTTTTTTGTGCTTTCACTGCTGCACATGATCCCAGTGATAATGACGCGTGTAAAACAGACAAAAAGATGGTTCTAAGGAAAGTACTTTTGCACCTCTCTAAAAAGGCTGCTGTCACTGTGTGCATAAAGATGTCATGGAAAGGTTTGATATAGCTTTGATCAAGAAAAGAAATATACCAAACAAGAAGATTTGTAAAAATAGTGGCCTTGAATGTTTTTATTTTCTTATTGACCTTGATATCATTAGTTTCATACTGGCACACGTGAACCAAAAAACAGAAGTTTAAGACATATCATATTTCCATATAGTATCCATAAATCAATCGGATCAGGAGGACCAATTATCGAACGGACGTGTGCAAATATCAGAAGTGTGCAGTTCGGATGATGTGCCCTTAGTCAGTGGGGAAAATTATATGCCAAAGATGATTTCCGACTATAGACGATGTAGGAAATGTTGCAAAAAGGGACAAGAAAAGAAGACCCGATGCATGTGTGCAGAATGTTATGTCCCCTTGTGCATTGAAACATGCTTGTCATCTTTTTCTGGCAAATAATCACCAATTAAGTTAATTTTCTGTATAAGGGTGAATGGTTACTTGGTAAGTATACTTCCCACACTTAAAATTTAAATGTAAGCATAGCATTCGCCAAAATGAAATATATTTCCTTAAATGATATTGTTTAATTGTTAAAAAAACCATGAAAAACTGAGAGAAGTTTAAAAAAGAAATAAATGGCTCACAAAATGTTTAAAGCATATTGTTATAGAGTTGGACTTTTTTGTAATTACTAAAAATAAAATAGAAAGCTACATGGGAAGCAATTAGACAAAAGACATATCACATGTAAATATTTCTTCTTAGGGTTTAATAACATAAAAATATAACGTAAGCAATCTCGTGTAAAATACAGAAACTGGTTTAAAATGAAATCATGGAGTTCTATAAAAAAGATGTTAATTCTATTGTTCAATAAAATGAAAAAACATTGAAATGCACAGAAAACATTCTGTTAAAAAGCCTGATTAAGAAAATTATTAAATAAAATAGCATACAAAAAAAAAAATTTTATATATCTTTTTATATGGTAATAACATAGAATAAGTTCCGAGCTTTCCTAGATACATAAGCTGAGATCTGAGTGATTTTGATTCCCATATAGATATTTTGGGAGTTTATTCCGGCTACATTGAGGAATAAATAAAACACAGTCGGAGTTTGCAGGCGGCATCGTTTAAATGCGTCTCAGCTCCCAGCAAGGAAAAAAAACTATAATACAGAGTTACAAAAACTTGTTTCAAACTATTTTCGTATAAAACTGAAAAAACTGCACTATTTTACAAGAAAAAAGAATCAAAATTAATGAAATAGTACAAAGTTCTAAAAACTGATGTTGTTGGGCGTGCTGCATATATCAGATTGAATTGACCTTGCCGTCCGAAATATGAAGATATTGCCCTCGGCCTCGACACTGAATCCTAGAGAGAGTGATGAAAGCCAGATAGAAGAAGGAAGGCCACGTGCCAACCCACCGTGTAGATGTGTCAACAAAACAATTTTTATTATGCATCTGAAAAATTCGCTTGCCTAACGGAATGTTACACTTTGTTCGCTTTACATTTGTCATACGAAAGAACTGAAAAAAAAATTGAATAAAATATTTTTGATAAATTTTCATTTAAAATAGTATCTATATCCTATATTCTTTTTCTTCAGTTTATCATTCTACATGAACTATCAGGGAAATTAGCTAGCTCAATTGCTAAAAATTATGAAACGGTAAATATAAGCATTCATTCTATATAAATAGTACTCTCTGATTTTGAAGTATAATAAACTCTAAATAAGTTTTTAAAGGTTCTATAGCATTTTTGTGAGGTATTCTGAAATACTGTATAATCACTCAACACGCGCGCCACACACACACACACACACACACACACACACACACATATATATATATATATAATTTAAATAATTAAAATAACTTCAAAAGTGCATAAGACTTATATAACATATTTATTATTAAGCTATTAATAAATTATTACTCTAATAAAACAGATCAATACACTAGGAATCGGATTGACCTCACTGACAATTATGCTTCTGTAGCGACTTCAAGTGAAACAGACACAAACTGATTTCATCACGTTTGTGACATTTATCGTTTGCCATTTAAAAAATAAAGATTTTAGAATAATTCAGAGAAAATGTTTGATATAGCAAGATGATAGTTAAAAAAGAGAATGAATTTTTTGTCATCTCTGTTTTAAAGCATATCGTTTTATAGGTGGACATCGTTACGAATACTAAAGTTTAAAAAAGTTTACATGTGGAGCCATTGTAATGAGGAATATTTCATATATGTAAGAATTTCTTAGGGTATAATAACACATACAATGTAACATAAACAGGAACATGTCGAATAGAGAGTTAATAGTGAATAGAATAGAGTTAGTAGTGAAATATTTAATTTCTGTAAAAATACTGTAAATCATATATACTGCTGACCAGACAAAATACAAGACAATGAAGGAGGCATGTGAAATTTACATCATGCGTTTATAGCGATGAAATATGCAAATCATTAGCATTACAGCGCAGATGCACTACCTTGACGACCGTAGTACCATCTAAAAGCAATATATGAAGGAGAAAATTGGAGATTAGAAGTACGATAAATGTTTTTTCGTACGTTTTTTTTCTTTTTTGCATAAGCTTTTCCTATGCCTCTCGGAAGACACCGAGCGTCTTTGACAAAGTTTCTGATTTCGACCGATGAAGAATAGTAGCCTATATGAATTGGGGATTATCTTTCAGAGAAATCGGTTAACGTGTTGGACGAAACCAAGCAACTGTGATGCTTCTCTTTCATTACTGGACGCAGGAGAAAACGACGGACCGATAGAGCCGATTGCACCCATCTATTGGCACCACTGCCCATGATGACAGGTGGATTGTGCGACTGGCAGTGACGGATAGCGCAGCCACATCACGAACCATAGCACAACATATGCAGTTCATTACGTATCATTCAGTGCAGTGTCCGCTTGTACGATTCGACATTTGTAGCAGTGTGGAATGTCTGAAAGATGTTCATTGCTTCGTTTACTCTTGACTGGGCACCACAGGCGTTTGAGGCCAATGGTGGGATGAACGATGGACATGGACAACGGAATGAAACGATATGTTGCTTCACTGACGAATCCCACTTCTGCCTGCCACATCAGGGTGGTCGAATTCGAGTTTACAGACACGTGGTGAGAGACTGTAGAATTGTTGCGTTATACATCGCCTCACTGATTCTGCATCCGGTATCATAGTTTGAGGTGGTATTGGATTTCATTGCCGCACCCCTCTAGTATGCATTATGTCCAGCGCTGCATCTCTCAGATGTTGGAGACCCCGAGGTCCTCCCATGCATTTAGCGCTTGCCGTCAGCTATATTTCGATAGATACTGCTCGACCACATGTGACACGCAATGTTCAAGGGTTCTTTACACATCAGATTGAATTGGTTTCTTGGTTTGTTTGTTCTCCCGATCTATCGCCAATCTAAAACATGTAGGTACATGCTTGCACAACGACTGCCCGGTGGTAGATCACCCAGTGCTACATCAGATCAACTTTGGCAATATATGGAATTCACATGCATTGCTGTACCTAAGGATACATCGAAAGCATCTTTGATTCTATTCCGAGGCATTTGGCGACGGTTTTAGCCAACAACGGCGGCTATAATAATAGCGATTTTGTCATCATCCACACGTCACAAGAGGTAGTAATTTTAATCGTTTGATCTTTGTATAACATGTTATCTGACAAATAAAATTCGTTGTGATATCTCTGATCTTTCCTGGTGTTGCATTTTGTGTGACCAGCAGTGCAGTTTCAAAAAAAAAAAAGTAATAAAATGCATAAAAAATATTTTATTAAAAAACATAATTAATAAATTACTTAAATAAAATAAGGTGTATTAACCCTTCTATTCATTTGGTAAAAAGATAGAATGACATCGAAATATTGTTTGAATTATCATAATATAATTTCAGTTTTCGAAGAAAATGTTCACATCTAAACTATACGAAAGGAAAATAGAGATATTTCAAATCTTACATGGTGGCCTCTTATAATGGAAATACACAAATTCTCTTAATACCAATTCTAACAACCAAGATAATGATGCACGCCATCGTCAACTTAAGAGAATCAGGCAAGTTGGAATACTCGTGGTAAAGTTGCCATTTATTATGATTAATCACATACTTCATATTAAAGGGAACCCCCATTTTAAACATCTCAATTGTTGCATGACCTTCAAGGTTTCCTGTTATACAAATCTTAGAAATTAATGAAATTAAAAAGTTTTTTAAAAAATTTTTGCTTATTTTCAGAGTTTTAATCGATATTGTAAGGCTAAGACAAATTGCAGAATGCAGACTTGTGGATTGGCTTGTTTTCATAAAAATTTATCTTAAAATATTTATAATTAGAAAGAGAAAAAATAACTGATAAAACTTAATTGGGCATGGTCTTTTAAAATAATGCCAAATTTTAATTAATACTTAAAATAAAATATTCGTTTGTTTTAATACGTAGCGAAAAGCTACTT
Organism: Trichonephila inaurata madagascariensis; assembly: GCA_019973955.1. Lineage (NCBI taxonomy): Eukaryota > Metazoa > Arthropoda > Arachnida > Araneae > Nephilidae > Trichonephila > Trichonephila inaurata. The sequence goes on along the minus strand of BMAV01017749.1, from coordinate 20,017 downwards.
TTTAAAATAAAAATTGATTTTTTATTATTGTGATAAAGGAAAAAGAAAACAATGTTAGAAATAATCGCAAAATTAAAAATAGAAATTTTAAGAATAATATATTAATTTTCTTTAACTGTATGATTTTTTAAGAAATGGTGAATTTTAACCACTACCCCTGAAATAGAATATTTTTTTCAAATTAATCCGTAAGAAAATGTTATCTTTTTTAAACCAGAATTAAATTAAAATTTTAGCTCGACAAAAGTAAACAATTTTTTTAACACTAGGGGCATTAAAAGTAAAAATCTTAAGAATGATATATTATTTTTTCTTTAATACAGTAATATTTCATTGATGTAATACATTAACCGGCAAAGCCCACCAAACTCCCGCCTAAAGTAATGTGTGTTTAATATATTTCAAGAATATACTTAACTTTAAAAATTACTTTCTTCCCCGATCAACAAAAAATGTTCCTTTAAAAATTTCTTTTGTGTAAAAAATACACTTCTGTGCATCTTAATTAAAACTATCCTTATAACTTTCGCTTTAACAACTGTTAGATTAAAATACTTTCTAATCCAAAAAAAAAAGTTTAATAAAAATAAAAAATTAATTCTGAAAAAAAAATAGAATGCCTTTGTTACTATTTATTACTTTACCATGAAATATTCCTTTTTAATTACTTCAGAGTCATTTTAAAGAATTTTTTTTTTGATTTTCATCTTTTCCCTTATACGCAATTAATTCAGTAGAAAACTGAAAATTAATTATTCTTTGGATATAGAATTAAAATTAGAATGATTTTCAAAAATGGGAAAACATTTCTGTCATATTACAAGTAATTAAATAGCCATAATTATGTTAATTATGGAAGATACCTAATGTATATCCTTAAGAAATAGAATTTACAGCTTTTAATAATTCCGGCTAGTGAAATACAATACTAAGAGAGATAATTCCATTAATTTATATTCAAATAAATTAATGATAATTTATGTGATCGATGATTTAATGATATTAATTATATATATTCTCCCTAATTATTTTTATAAATAATCCGGTTTTCCAATTGATAATTAATTAAAAATTATTATAACATGCTATATATTTCTTATAATTACTCTCAGATTTCAGTTTGTTGTTTGTATTTATGAATGTTTCTAATTATGTCGTAATTTTGATCTTTCAAGTGTCATTTATTTAAAAGAAGAATAATTATATATAAAATTAATATACCTATTTTTATGTAGACATTGTTACATGCATTAGTAATTTTATTAAAAAAAATACATTATAATTATAATTGTAGCGACAGATAACTAAGCAAATTTATTAATGAAGATAGCATAATGATGAATTTACAAGATTCAGAATAAATATATCCAGTGTTGCCAGATCGTGCGATTTTTCGCGAATTTTGCTACTTTTTAAAACTTTTCGCTAATTTTTTTTATTCTATTGTTACTTCCCGAATTTTACGCTATTTCGATTGAAGATCCCACTACTTTTTGCTACCTTCAACCATAAGTACTAGAAATAGTGGAAACATCGCAAAAAAAGTGACTTTTGGCCCCAAAGAAAACATGGAACTGCAGTTTGTTTCACCACTCTGAAACGCCGTGATTTCTCCCCTACCCCCTCATCACCACCACGAATCGGAGCCTATCAAGGCCTGACTCCCCTCTCCCACCACTCTTCCACTGCAAGTGGTACAAAAAAGAAATGGCGGGATTCTTTTTAATCCCGATAGAAGCATCAAAATGAAACATGTAATATTCTTAAAAAATAGGCTTAGAGAGAATTTCTACATAAATATTAAACTGGAAGAGTAATTGCGAAAGGACAAATTCTTATAGAAATAAGTAAATTGAATAATTATCATCAACAATACTCCATTGAATTAAAGAATAAAAATCTATTTTTGTAATTAATTGACGTTGCAACACTAGACTTATAAAAAATTGCATACAATGACAAAAATAAGTAATTGTAATCTAGAGAGATTAGTGATAAAAATATGATTAAATCTCATTTGAAAGGTTTTGACCTAAATTCAGTGGCGTAACGTACACCGTCGCAATGCAGGGAGGCCTTGGGATTCTAGAGGGCCCAAAGGCCGACTGGCGCCAAGTACGTATTAGGGTTTGGGGTCCGAAAGCTGACCTTGCAATAGGTAACGAACTCATCAAGGGGTTGACCATTTCTAGCCTGATGCGTTTCTGCCACTACGTGCCACAGAGTGATAAAGTACCCTGATGGTCTCCTGCGGTATTTCTTGTTAAATTTGCTCCAATCATTGGGCAAGGTCATCAACATTCCCTTGCAGATACAGTCTGCCACACCCCCCCATGTTATTGGACCTATTGTTCCTGTGCTGGGGTGTTGAAATTTATTTAAACCGTGATTATCTCTGGTTTGGCTGGTCCGATTGACCTAAGATTAATATCGTTCAACTCGGCTCGTGACCGCCTTTCGTCCTTGGCCCAGTTTGCCCTGCTCAAGATTCTTAGAAGGATTTTAATCTCGTTACGCAAAAAGAAGTGTAACTTCTTACGTGCGGACAAAAGTACACACAAACTTTTTTTAGTTTAAATAACTTTATAGCATTTAATTTACGAGTAAAAATTTATCATTTGTTAAGTAAAACATAAAAATAGCATTTTTAAAGAGATATGACGCCTTGATAGTTTGTGGATATAGTAGCCGTGTAACCTGAATTTTTAAAAAATTTTAAATTTTTTTAGACTAAAAGTTAATATATTGTATTGTAATTTTATGATATTGCAACTTATTCTTAATGGAATGCATAACTATTCTTTTTAAAATAGTATAACTATTTTTTTAATATCAAAAGTTTACTATTATGAAAGTCTTCGTAAAATTAAAAAAATCCAACTTAGCTTTAAATATTGTGTATTTCTTTTTTAATTTAGTACTTAGTAGGATATCTTTTTGTGTTCACAACAACTTTTAAGGATCTTGGTGTAGATTTAATAAGTTTTTTTGTAATTTCTGCATCGATTTTCCTCCATTCTTCTGTGATTATTGATATTACTTCACATTTTGTGTTTATTTGTCATGCTTTCTTTTTTTTTACGTCAAATTCTCACCAAATATGTTCTACTCAATAGTGAGGGGGAGGATTTTCAATTGGGGAAGTTAGAGAGACACCAGCGACGTACATTGAGAGCAGTGCGCTTAAACATTACCCCGTTAAAAATAAAGTCTTTCCCAAAATCTTTTTGGGCGTATAATTTAAAATTTCTCTTTAAAATATTTAAATAGAGCTCATGATTACCAATATCAACAAATATTACGTAATTACCTCATTCTTTAGCCGCGCGATTTACACCCCCACACAAGAATACTTCCACCTCCATGTTTTATTGATCCAACTAGATTCTTGGGATTAAGTTTCAAAAAATTCAAAATTGATAGCAAATTGATTAGTATGGCAAATAATTCAACATTTTTGGTTCCGATGGGCCTATAATAGCTTGTAAATTAAAAAATAAGGAGTTTAATCCCAGGAATTTATGTGGAACAAAACTCCTCCACATCCATGCTTCAGCATAGAAGTGAAGGTGTTCTAGCGTGGGGGTGTAAATTGGCCTCAGAATTAAGTAATTTGGTATTTTTTGATGGCATTGTGGATCATGAGCTCTATTTAAATATTTTGAAGAGAAATTTTAAATTATCCACCCGAAATTTGGCTATTGGAGACGACTTAATTTTATAACAGGGTAATAACGCCAAGCGCACTGCTCTCAATGTACGCCATTGGTGTCTCTATAACTGTCCCCAAATTATAAAAATACCTCCTCAATTTTAGCTAGTAGAAAATATTTGGTGAGAATTTGACGTAAAAAAAAAGAAAGCATGAAAAACACAAAATGTGAAGTGAAAACAATAATCACAGAAGAATAAAAATCGATGCAGAAATTGCAAAAAAACTGATTAAATCTATACCAAGATGTTTAAAAGTTGTTGTGGACACAAAAAGATATCGTACTAAGTACTAAATTAAGAAAGAAATACAATATTTAAAGCTGAGTTGAGATTTTGGTAAAGTGTACGAAGACTTTTGTGGCGTAATCTTTTAGTAGCTTTTTATTATTAATTTTGTAAGAAAATATGTATACTATTTTTAAAAAATTATGTCATTTCTTTAAGAACAAGTTGCAGATATCATAAAAAAATTACAACTACAATATATTAATTTTTATTAGTCAAAAACATTAAATTTTATAAGAAATTGCAAGTGTACGAACACTTTTGTGGCACACTGCACTTTTTTATAAACTTCCGCTTAAAATGTGTTTCATAATTTCCAGAAAAAACTAGTCAATAGGGTGTGGCTGACTGATTTTTGAAAATTTTCACCTCTTGTTGCATTGAAATAACAGCAACAAGAATGTCGGAATTGAAGAATATTGAAGAATTTATGAGTGTGAATATGCAATCTGAATTATAGATTATATGTTATTCGTCAATGTTATTTTCAATTAATAAAAATGTATTTTATAAAATGAAGAATTATATTTTCACAAATTATGTAGACATGCAGACGATTTTAATTTTAATAGATTGAAGCAACTCTGAATTTTTCCCGCAAACATTTCTATTCACATCAGTCTTTTCGATAAATTTTATGATACCAAATAAACAAAAAAGCTTAAGCTCTTCATTTTTTTTAATAAGATTTTAAATTTGGAGTGGTAACTTGTATTCTAATGTATTCTTCTAATTGTAAACCTCAACTTTTATTTCATTTTTGGTATTAATTTAACCCAAACTGAAATGTTTTTGTTGCTCTAAATTACAACCAAAATATAAAAAAAATATAACATTTTGATTTTTAACTATTACCATATTTTAATGTACAAAATACAAATAAATTATTATAATCAAATTTATAATACAATTTTAGGAAATTTTTTAAGGATTGATTTAAATAATAAAAATTACTTTTTAAATAATAAGCATAAGTTTTAAACTCTATTTCCTTTTTTTATCTATTCGATAATGTCAAAGTGTTTCGAAAATGCAAGGACTTTTTATTATTATTATTATTGTTTCATCCAATACCTGCTACAAATAGCTGAAACATCCATATAACATCATACCGTGGCTTAGAAATGTAATATAATTGAATTATAATACCCAACATTTTTTTCACTAGCTCTGAAAACGTTTTTTTTTAAATTATCATTAATAATTCAGTTTATTAAGTTCTTATTGAGTTAATTAATATACTTTTTCCTTTCTCTATTTTTAACAAAAATATTTCTGTTAGCAAAAACAAATGCAAATGTATTTAAAATAGAAGAAGTAGTAAGAGACAGGAAGTAATTAATATTTGTAAATTTGTTCTATTTCTTTTAATTTTTTATTTCCCGTTCAGCTTCCTAAATCATTTCAAATAAGCAAATGAAACATTTTAATTATTCTTTAGATCAATTAATCAAGCTTAGAAATGAATCTAAACGCTGCATTTTAGGTTTTTTAAAGCTACTTAATAGAATTTGTTTCCTCAGAAATAATTGCTTTGGATTTTAATTGAACACAAAATATTCAGCTTTATGTATTACTGATTTAATATTTTCATTCGTAAAATTATTTTCCATAATCAATTTATTAAGTTCTTGAAATCTCATTAATTATAATTCTGTTCTATAATTTTATAACTTATTTATAGTTTTGTGTCTTTAAAATTAATTTTTTCTTTACTTTTCATTTCTGTGTTATAACTCCGTTTTTATTGAAATTTTGTTTAAAGTAATGAAACTGAAATCATGCTATCTGATTTTTTTTCTTTTGCAGACAATTGGAATTCATGTACTTAAATGTAATAGAAATTGTATAGTGAGCATTTTTCACTCTACAATTTATTTTAGTTAAAAAAATTAGAGAATAATTTCTTATAAAATTCCATCTCGAAATCTACTTAAAGAAGGAAAATTAAGGCTAATGTTCAAATTGATTGTTTAATAACTTCACTGTAATAAAAAACATTAGGTCAACTGGCGAAGGATATTTTAAAGTTTCTTTCCTTAACACTAAACCTGAATGATTATTTCTTACATTGTTTTCGTATTTGAATTAATGCTTTGAATATATAGTGTCTTGGTCTGTTAAATAAGGAATTATACGATACGAGCATTTTTTTAATTACACAGTTTAAGTAATACGTAACGTGCTACAGTTATAAAAAATAATAAAACAAACAAGAATACGTTTTATTTTATTTAGTGTAGTTAATGTATATTTTTTTTCTAAATTCAATTTAATAAGATATACTCCACCTATACTCACCTATTGTACATATTAACATCCCCAGGCTCTCTGCTGGAAATCAAACGTGGCCATGTTTCCAATACTGCTCTGGCTAGATTAACAAGTGGCCACCTGAAATGTCTTCCCAATGATAGTGGCAGAGAAATCTATCCCAATTGTAAAAAAATGCATGACCATCCAGCTTTAACACATAACATTCTAGGAAGCATCCATCGGACATTTTAAAGGGAGCATAATATTCGATCCCCTTATAATTATAGATTCTTTGGCAATGAACAATTTTCTGGAACTGATCTGACATATGTCAGATCTTCCGAGGACAAGAAATGACTTTAAATATTTAAAGCAGTGGCCTTCAAACTTTGTTCCATGGAACCCTTGGATTCCACGAGTCACAGTACAAAAATCGAAAATAAATTTATAAATGTGTGCGCAAAATGGATTTACGTTATCCTTGAAGTTTGTATGTCCACAAGATTTTAAAGTGAATTTAAAGCTCTTCTCCCTATTATTGAGAAACTGAAAATTACATTTATACATATAATAACTTTATTTCGCAGACTTTTTAAACGTTATTATAATATAACAAAAGGACTATAAAGCGTTTTATCTTATATATATATATATATATATATATATATATAGTCTAAATTCTCTACTAATGAGAGATGAACATTCATCAAGCAAAACTGAAAAAATTTGAGATTGTAAGAGAACCAGACATTGAAGGATGTATGAAAAATTAAAGCTATAACGGGTTTAAAATATATAAAAAAAAGGATCCAACATTATAATAAACATTGCTGACTTAGGATAGCTTATATATAAAAAGCTGTGTTAAGCTATATATATATATATATATATATATATGATTCTCTTGGAAAAAGATCTGTAAGTAGGAAAATTTCGTTAATATATATATATATTTTTTTTTTACGTAATTGTCTTGGAATTTTTCTGCTTTAAGAATTTTGGAGAATTTGTTTCAGAATAGTAGTCAGTGTTTTTATCATACTTTCTTCGAGTTCTTATATACTTCGAATGTTTGTTTATTTTTTTATATACTTTGAATTTTAGTTTATTTTATTTGGTTTTTCCTACCGAGTTGCAAAAGGGGAAGGTTGGCGCCTTCAAACTAGTTTAACCCCACTTATTCGGTCCTAAGTCCGAAATTGCTTTCTGACTTGCTAGGTTCTTTTTTATAGTTCCTTTTTTGTATTTTTCTATAAATTCGATCTTCATGTTTTGCTTTTATATTTTTATATTGTTATGCGTATTATCCATTATTTCTGGTTTTTGATATATTATACAAATTGCTTTCATATATATATATATATATATACCTACCGTATGTGAATAATATATTGTTTACAATCCCGGGATCCTCGAAATAATTTTATACTCACTAGTACAACATTTTACAACACGAAATAATTTTTTAATGCAAATGATCCTTTTGTATTTGTTCAAAAAACACATACAATAAAGGATAGTAAAAACTATCAGCATATTAAATCTTAAAACATAATTTAAGGCGAGAACAATTCCTAAATTTTATGTTGCAAATGCATGCAAAATACACAGTATTTCTCACTCAGCTATAAACATTTTAATGCCTTTCAGAACAATGTATATAAGATAAAAGTATTTCTCAACGTGTGAGTGGCTACAAAACAAAGTATAGAACAAATGGAACTCAGAATATGTAATGTAATTGCATTTAATCTCAATAGACATAGACTTCGACAGTTTGGTACAAAAATGTAACCACATATCTCAGTTACTAAACATAATGCATGGATAGGTGACACTTAAACACAGAATAATATTATTAATAAGAAAAATTATATTAAAAGTAGATAATTTTTTTGTCTAATTTTAAATGCAATATTTTTTTTAATTCCACTTACATTGATCTATTGTTGATTGTTTTTAAATATTATTTTAAGATATATTCTTCTAAGAGTGTGTGCGGAATGGGGTTCCACGAAAATAATTCTAGTTCTTGCGGTTAAACGAAAACACCTGGTTCTAGAGGTTCCATGTGGGGAAAAAGTTTGAAAACCACTGATTTAGAAAATACCATATTGGTGAATCAATTAATATTCAACGTTTAAATAATGTGAGAAAAGGATCAAAATTCTTATTGACGAAGGTTTAAAATGATAGTAAAAAGTAACAAATAAATGTATACATTATGCTTTATGTTATTATAATTTTCTAAGCCTAGTGATTCTGGACAAGGATTCATCCCTGCTAATCTAAGGATCTCTATCAACACTCACGTTTTATGAAAGCAATTAAAGTTCTAACTCAGAGAAGTTCCCTCTGGTCACGAAGTGGTCGCCATTGAAAGACGAAAGATTTCTCTCACCGCTAAGGAGGTGACTCTGCAGATTGCTAATTGTTGCCGGAAGCTCTGAATTTATGCTTGAAATGAAGTCACGTAAGAATGGATATATTCAATGCTTAAAAGGGAAGGAGCTATGACGAGGAAGTTCAAATGGTTGGGAATGCTGTATTGTTTCCCTTTACATCAAAATAAAATTGTAGCATGCATCGGCAGTTTATCCAAACAATATAATTAAGGAATATGAAGTTTATGATTTTGTTAAAACTTATTTGTATCATCTGATAAATAAGCCATCCTTATTAAGAAAAAAAAAATGATTAGATATTGAACCTATTTAGATATGTTCATTAACGTACAATTATAAGTCTGTATATAAAAATAATTCTTGTTTTATCTGTCTTTCTTAAAATCTTGCTTTATATTATAATATTGTTGCTTTATATTATTTGTCTTTCTATAATATATTAATGTATTTAATTAACATTAAAATAAAGTTAATTATTGTAATATTAAAATGCATAAGAGGAAGCACAAACAAATGTATTCTAAGACTAGAAAGGGGAATAAAAATCGGGAAAAAACATTTTATTGTAATATGATTTATAAAATAATCTGTTATTATTTATAAGTTAGAAACAAGTAAAGCAAGATCTTAACGCGTTCAATGCAAGTATGAATGAATATTCAACTATGTCCTTGAGCTATTATTCCAGAAAAAACGAAAGAGAATTTTTTAAAAATTCAACCCTAGTATTACTTAAAAAATTATGTATGGTGTAGTGTCCTTATAGTGTGTTGCATTTTTTTTGGTGAAAAACTAAACTTACTCTTAAACTGAATATTATAAAATTCAAGCAGAATATATGTCTTCTTTTTGCTATGAGGAGAAAAAAAAAGTTAAATGCTTAGGGATATTTACTAACATTAGTGTATGTTGTATATACACGGATCTTAGAGAAAATTCTTTTAAGTCTCTAAAAGAAACGGAGGCATGGAGGTACTCTAAATAGCTATCGAGCCGCAAGTATACTAGTGTAGTTAGTGTAATAGAAGAAGTGTCAGGAGGCCTACGATCTCCCCCCGCAAGTGTTCTTTCTAAAAAATGATGTAGAACTGAGCCAAATCTTACTGTCATCTAAATGATGCTCAAAGTTACGGCTAATAACAGGCGTAACACTTAGCCCTTAGCACGAAGAATTTGGTGGACCTTTGCAGATCAGGTGGTATTAGCATCAACAACACACTATTTAAATATCAGACAAAATAATGAACTATTCTTTCTTTAGTACAGAGAGTGTAATGTTATTGTAGACAAAATTTTTATATTCAAAGCAAAATTAAATTTATAATATACATAGGTAACTTTATTCAGCGAATTTCCTAATGTATTCAAAAGCCCTAATATTGCCTCAATTGACATTCCCCCCTTAAAAAATTCTCAAATGAAGTATCAAATACACATATCATTATTTTTATACGAAATTCAACCACCAATTTTTTAATTACTTTTTATTAAAAAAATCCATATTCTATCAAAAAAAAAACTATCAACTACAAATATTATATATATTTTATAAAAACGTGTTGAAGCTTTCACAATAGCAATTAATTCTCCATTGCAATATTAAGCAGACTTAAATGTGCTTGATAATCGTCAGTTAATTTCTTCATTTTCAAACTACATTTAAACTAAACTTTAATAAGTGACTGAAAATTTCGTCATTATAAAAGAATCAACAAAAGTATCCTATTTCGATTTATAATTCACATCACCAATTCTAATTATCATTTTTATAAGCAGTGCTTTGAAAAAGACCATAGTTTTGAACAATGGAATGAAGTGCTTTGTCTATTCGTTTCTTTTCAGGTTTTCTCCGAAAGCTATTTTTTGACAAGAGAGGGTTGCTGAACGGTTACCGTGGAAACGTTTTACCAAATATTTCTTCCTCGAGAATCCTTGAAAGAACTCAACTCTTCCCCGAAAGAAAACCTGGGAAATCTTTATTTTCTTCTCCATGAATACATCACCACTTTTCATTGTCATAACCTTCGACGGGGGCTCTGAAGTTTTTCATAACCCTCCACTGCGGATCAATGACAGGAAAAAAATGTCATTTCTTGTCGCCAATATTCCCCAAAATAAATAAAAGTGCGCTTTGATACTTCCAATAGATTCTGGATAAGATATTTGAAGTGTGGAAGGAAGTAGGCTCTGAAGTTTTGTCGAATATTTTGTAGCAATATTGAATATTTTTAATGCTTGTCTCGTTAGAGAAAATGCGTATAGGATTGCCAAAGGGAACATTTGGCCAATACTCATTAAACTGCAGAATAAAAATATAGTTGCAAAATAAATGTAAATAAAAACACATTTTATACTATAACATTATTTTTTGAAAGATTTTTATCCTTTCTTTTTCAATTCCTACTATTAGTTCACTCTCTCCATTTATATATATATATTGTCCAAATTTCCAATCGTTAATAAAATAATTTTCAAATGCATTTTTTAAAAATTTGCAATGACCGTTGATGTTAATACAGTTTTTCAAATAATAATTTATTAATTCTTTTAAATTAATAAATAAATAGTAACAAACAAAAATAATAGTCCAACACCATATATAAAAAGGAAAATTGCTCGTTGCGTCCCTGTAGCGCAATGGATAGGGCGTTGGACTTCTAATCGTACCTAGAATTTCCTAATTTCTGAGAATGTGATTTATGAATGAATAAATTGTAACAAAAAATATTAGTACAACACCATATATAGAAAAGAAAATTGCTTTCTTTTTTGCCGCTTAATACTGTGATTCTGACATATGTATACACATATTTATATTAATTGTAATTATTTAATAAAAAGTAACTAAAATAAATTTTCTTTTTTGACTTAAGTAGGAAATGACTTACATGTTTTTTTTCATATTACTTATTTTATCGCAGTTCAATGTATCTCATTATATTTTGAGATGACTAGATATGATTTTTGCTTATCAACGTAAGACTTGGTCCAACAATAGAAAAATTGGCGATGGCTCTTATAACTTCCCAATCAAGTAATGTTAACGATACCTGAGATAGCCCGACATACTCCAAATGTCCACACCATGACGATTTCAGAATTTAAATAATGATTTGTCTTATTTCTGTATGTTAATATCTTTCTCTCGTATACATTTCATCAAAATTAGAAAACGTTCGCATGCCTTTTCTATAGAACAAAATTTACAAAAGTAATGTTTTCTTTTGAAAGAATGTTCACTTCATCCTGCATTAGGAAAATGTCATTAAATTTTCCTTCAAAATATATGTTTATTTCACTTGATGAGAAGAAATATCTTCCAGATATATGAGCTTGGCTATAAACATGCAATCAGATAAGAGTTAAAACTGTAGGATTATGGTATACTGCTATAAAAAATAATCGGTTTTTTTCGTGAAGTAATGAAGAGTCATATGATTTTGCGCTATAGCAGCTATCTTATTTTTGCGTAAATGAGAAGGTAGGTATGTTGGAAAATCCTTCATTCAGAATGCGCATAAAATATTAAAAAACTGTGTACTTTACATTCAAATAATTAATTATTATTGCAATTACATCCAATAATTCATTTTGCACTTTGAACAATAACTTTTCCGCAAGTTGCTCAGATGTACACACTCACATAATGTCTTAATGTCTGGATAACCACCATTTTTTTTTTTTTTTTTTTTTGATTTTCACTACATTGTCTGAATGATGTCAGCAAATCTTGTGACTAGTTATATTATATCCTAATATATTTTGTCTGAATTTTTTATTTCCGATTTATAAATATATGTTTCATAAAAATTCTTAGTGATTGTTTTTCTACATAAGGCAGATTTACATCTTGAATTTTCATTCATACCAAAAACTTCATTAAGTAGAAAATAGAAAAAAGTCGTAATATTTACATCTGCTAATTAATCAAGTTGAATTGAAAAAAAAATTGAAATTTTCATAGTTTTTACTTGATTTTCCATAATTTTGCGTATATTTTTTTATGTTTAAAAGTATTTGGCAAATATAGAAATAAAAGTTTTTTAGGCAACTTCTTTTTTCTTTCTTTCAAACCTCTTTAAAGTAAGTAAGGCTTAATTAATATTCTAATCGCTTATGATTTTTTATTTTTCGCAATATGATTAACTATCTTATAAAATATATAAACTATGATGAGGGTACTTACCATCAATTATAGATTTTATTCAGGTTGTTACTCGTTTTTGCATACTTTCTCGTAGTGTTTTAGACTGTTCAAATGGTTTCTTAGTTATTTTTTTATACTCAAGTATATTCTGAGTCTCGTAGGTTTCAAAACTTTATTGAATAAATAATTGGATGAGAAACATTAGATAATATTGAATAAACAACATTAAGTGGCTGTAGATCCAATTTATTATAAGAACTTGAGTTTAAACTTAAATTTCTAATAGTTAGAATAAATTCTGCGTCATTAGATTTGAACTTGAGTTTAATGATGTCTGATAAAGACTTATGAAGCTCTGATACGTTGACCAGTTCCCAGTTAAATGAACAAATATAATATTGCGTATATTTTTATGTATGTAACTCCGTTATCTATAAGCTGTGAAGAATTACAAAACAAAGTAATGTTTTTATTTTCATATACTACGAATTCATTTCTTTTGAATCAATGACTGTTAGGTATCGAATTAAAACTTTTGAAGCCATTAAACATCTAAGCTATCATGAAAATATACGGTTAAAGCTAAACTTCTTGGAAAAAACACACACTTGATAGGAAAATATATATATAACTCTATACCCATGTCCCCAAAATTAAGGTTACAAATACAAATTTAGGAAAACTGCGGAACTTTGGAACTGTGTTGCCTCGAATTTTGGCACATAAAAGTATTACAGTGTGTAAAAGAATATAGCAACATAACCATATAGAAAAGATTTTAGTTTTGGATTGAGATACGTGAGATATATTAAGAAGTGTGAAACATTTTAACAGAGATAAAGCATTTAACTCGTTAAAAGTCTGTGTAATTTGAAGGGTGACCACATTCCACCAGCATACACGCTTCATAACGATCTTTCATACTGTTTATGAGGGTGTCAATACATATTTGTGGCAACAAATCCCATTCTTCTAAAAACACGACTTTTTATTCCAAATGGCCTGGGAGGGGGTGGCTATGCTGAGAAAGGCTTTTTCCAGACTATCCTAAATATGTTTAATATGATTTAGATCCTTAAACCTCACGGGTCCATTCATACGTGAATATTCCCTCCCTAATGAAATTCATCAACTATGTGAGTTCTGTGTGGCCGCTCATTTTCGTCCATAAAAATATAGTCCGGGCCCATAGCACCCAGGCAAAAACCCGGTTTCCCGGGGTCTCATTCTAATAGCACTGTAAGTTGACAGTACTAGCACCAAAAACTTACAGGGGTGTATGACTGACAAAAATTATGCCGCCACACATAAGGATTCCATTGCGACGAAACCTGTCGATTTTTGTTATGTAGAAGGGATGAGAAAACGAGCTCCACAATTTTTCTCCAGATGAAGACTGAACGAGAAACATTTTGTCTGGGAAACTTCGTCTCAACCCTGAAAAGAACACGCCCCCTTTCTAGTGTTGTCCATGAATGATGTTTTCACTTCAACAAATGTCCTATTTTTCTTGTTGGATGCAGTCAAAAGGACACAAAGGCCTGCACGCCGTGTGTAAAGGCCACTCTGTGCACGACAGCTGTAGACTGTTTGCCTGGAAATTCTTCTTCAAGACACAGGAGCAAGGTCAAGAGCAAGCTGAGAAATCCTTGTCCAACTTTGTCTTGATGTGCTTAAAGCCAAGTAGCGATCCTGTGCAAATGTTGATGCTATGTGGTGATCTTGACTGTGTGTGATATACCTGGTGACAGTACAACTTGTCTGGATTTGATTCCACAGGGGGAGACTACTTTCGGGTCACTTGCAACGATCGAGCCACTTCCGCTTGAGACTGACTAGTTTCAAGCCCGGCAACGACACTCCATTTCAATGGATCATCTAAACAGTTATGAGAAATCATCCTCAGTACTATCAGGCAAACTTTGGGTTTTTGCAATAATCACAAAACTGCACGAAAAAATATCATACGCTTAATGTATTCGACTGGGATCGGAGACAATTTTCTAAAATATCTTAAATAATTATTTAATTGTTATTTTTTAATTAAGTATTTTAAAACTTTAAAATAAGCAAGAAGTTTTTTTTGAAAGCTTTTTTTTTTAAAATATTGAGAAATTTATCCCAAAAAATTACAAAAATTGTTCTTTTGCTAACAACTCTAAAAATAATATGTATCACAAAAATAAATAAAATGTTTGCAGGAATACAAGTATCTACCGTTTAACTCTCTGCTTTGTATTAAAAAAAGCTCAAATTATACTGTAAAACTATGAAATACAGGTGTTCGAAATGAAAAAACCCAGAATTTTCTTAAGAAACTTTTTTTTTCATATAAAATTACATTAAAAATAATTTAAATTGAAATTTTTATTTTGCTTTTAGCAGAAAGCTATATTATAATAAAAGAACAAACTCAAAAAAATTTTATAAGTATATTTCATTTACTTGAAGAAATATTACTCCAAAACCATTTTGTTCAAAAATAACACTTTTGAAAATTCAAAATAAAGTTTATATTTGAAAAAAACTTTTAAAAAAATTTAGGAAGATATTAAAAAATCTCCCGATTTTTTTATGTTGTGCCTTCCTGAACCTATACTTAAACTTTTGCATTTTTGAAGGACCCTTTTTTTTTTTGCCTTTCTTATCTGGTTTAGAATGTCTCTAGAATCAACAATTTCTTTTTCGGGTAACAAGAATATCCTTTCATTACAGAACAAAACATTCCTAATTTTTTAAAGAGAGGTAATAGACCAGCAAATCCAGAATTAAAAAGTATTTAGGCATAAAATTTTTAAATGGAGTGTTTGGTTCAAAAAATTTTTCCCCCGGGATTATCCCCACACGACATTGTTAAGACTTCATTGCAGTTCTGAGCTTTCCCGTGAAAACATTTTCGGGTGATATTGACCCAAAATTAATTATAAGTTTTTTTAATAGAATTAAAACGAATTTGAAAGTCCGTTGGTTTTCTTCAACGTTTCCCCAACAAATTTGCCCCCAAATCTCTTCTTTTTTCCTCAGGGTCTTGTTTTGGCAGAAAACCCCTTAATTTAATTAAAAAAAATTTTATCTTTTATATAAAAGTACTAAAAAAAAATTTAAAAAAGGGTCAAATTTTTTGAACAAAAATGAAAAAAAGATAGCAACTCTTTTTAAATCAAAAAAACTTGTATTAAACTATCGTCTATTTAAAGGGCCGAATATATCTAAAAAATTTTTTGTAAAAAAAAAAGTTTACTAAACAAAAAAAGAATTCAAAATTTTTTAAAAAAAATCGTATTTTTGGTGAAAATCAACCGAAAATAAATTCCCGGTTTCGGTTTTGGCTTACTACCTCAAACAAAAACAACTTTAACTCTTTTTCTAATTGACTCAGAATTAAAAGTATAATATTTTTAGAAGGCTTATTAAACAGGCTAGAAAAATAGACTATAAAAGAACTTTCGATTTTTTTTGATGAAAATGATGATTTTAAACTAGTCGGATATCTTAAACGTTTTCAATTTAGTAATTCGGCAAAAACTAACGCTAAACAACCTCTTTGCTTTAACTGAAGGTTAAAATTGTACTACCCGTAATTCAAAAAAATATGAAATACAAATTCTAAAAAATTTTTCCTTTGGGGAATTTTAAATTATGATGAAAAACAAATCGGTCTTTAAATTTTTACATGATGCCCCAACTGTTTGCCGACTTTGTAATTGTCAAAGTAATGATGGTACTGGATTGCGAGAGTTTTTATGCCCCAAATATTTTCGGTAGATCGCGGTAATACATTGTTTCATTTTTAGAGATTGATTCTGAACATGTAAACTTGTGTTACAGAGTATTTTCATTTTTAAGACAATGCTGCAGTGGAGTTTATACTGATTGACTTCCAAAATGATTTATCTGTAAAATAGCTTTCTTCATGCAATGAAAATGTCACAGTAAATAAAATCTTAATGTAGAGATATTATGAGAATTGTGGTGGAGTGTCACGTAAGTCACTCGATGAAACACCCTAAAATATAACCTTTGGAAAATGTAGCTAACCATGAACAGGGATATTACAGTAAAATAAATTCTATCACTGTAAGAAATTAATGAATGTTTCTGTAGCGTAAGATTGTGTTAAGGGAAAATTTCAAAATTAACTAAAAAATAACAATGAATCAAAATATTTATTTATGATAAAAATGAATTTTATTAATCTTTAATTCCTAAGAAGGTAATATAAATGATTATTAAATATGTTCCTTTCGATTTGTTTTAAGTACTGATTGATTTCAAACAGTATTCTCATATGATTAAAAAAAAGTACTATCTCAAAATGTTCAACATTTAAGATTTTATAATGAAATATTTGAATATCTTTATTTTAACTTAAAAAATGGTTTTTAAAGAAATAAGTCTTGTTAAATTGGTATCCGATACGTTCAACCGTGTTTTTGAAAGGTATAAATGGAAAATAAAATAATATTTAGTGTCATTGATTAGAATGCAAAAAAAGTTTTTTTAAGGGAATTTTTTGAAAAAAAAATTTTAAAAGCAATTTTTGGAAAAATTAACAGAAAACCCCAAAAAATTATTTTGAAAAAACCATTGTATTAATATTTTGCCTTTTCCGCTCAGCCCTCTATACAGATCAACTAGAGTTTTGAAATGCTTAACTCAAGCGATTTATCCATGTTTTCAAAACAGAAGGGGTTTTTTTAAAAAATCCCCATAATTATTTCAAATGGTTGTAACCTGAAAAAAAAGTAAATTTTTTTTAAAAACTCATAGTTGACCTCTGTACAGAGGTCTGAGCTATATACAGGAAAAATATTAATAAATGAAGCCTTTTTACGGGAACATTTAAAAAAAATTTATTTTAAGTTCTTTTTTTGCCAAAATATTGTATTTTTAAAAAATTTTTTTGTCAAAATGTTTAAAACAATTTTATACATGCATTCTAATCTAAGTGACACTAAATATCATGAAAATTATACTTTATGCTTTTTTAAAATTATGACAAGTATAGGATACCTCAAACATTTTTATTGGGAGAAAATTAAAGTGAACGCGAAGATTTTCTTCAAACCAAATCAATTTTTAACCAAATTTTTAAAATTAAGGCTATACAGTAACCAAAAAAAATTTCATTTTAAAAAAATTTTTTTTTTGCATTTTCGGTTTTATATCATTGAGAAGCTTCCAGAAATTTCTGATCTGTTAGCAAAAAAAGTTTTTTAAAATATATGAAGTTTCAAGAGCTATGTTTGAATTTGGTTTCATTTTTAAAAAATTTTTCCATCTTAAATTGAGTTAATTAAAAAATATTTTTGAGCTTTTAGTTTGTAGTTATTAATTCTAATTTTCAAATAAAAAACATTTCTGCTTGATTTGTTTTGAGTTTTTTTAAATTTCATAAATTAATTAACTAAGATTAATTTCATGGCCAATTTTTCTTAAAAGTGGTTTTCAAAATTAAAAGCTGTATCTTTAATTTTTTTTCCCCAGAAAAATCCATAAACAAGGTTCTCAAGTTTTGTAAAAAAAAAATATTTCGGGGATGGAATATATAAAAAGAATTTCAAAAATCATTCAGCTGATACTGAATTAGACTCCGAATAAAGTATTTTTATTCAAATATTGCAGATATAACTGCATTTTCCCCCCGTTTTAAAAAACTATATTATAAAAAACCTATTGCAAACTATATTTTGTTTTTAAAGTAGTACGACAAGACCCAAAACTTTTAAACTCCCTTTTAAAAAACAAAAAAAAATTAAAATTTTTATGAACAACCCTGACTTTTTTTTATCTTGTTACCCTCATTACTTTTTTTGTACAAAAATTTTTTGGGTTAAAACTTTTGAAAAATATTACGTTAAGATAAAGCTGAATAAACTGACGTCTTAACAAATGCTATAATATTATGAAAAAATATTTTTTTGAATTAAAAATATAATTTTCAGTCATTTTTTTAAAAACGTTTTAATGCAGAACATACATTGAAAAAATAACATATTAAAAATTAGAGCTTTACCGGATTATAAGTTTTTGTTTTTGTAAAATTTTAAAAAGGGTTTTTCTCGCCCAAATTTTTTGAAGGTATAAGTGTTTTAAAACCCCAAGGTTTTTTTCCTGTTCAAGATAGAGCCTTAAATTTTTTGATATACCCCAAACGTATGTTCTAGAAAAATTATATAGATTTAGGGCTGAGGTCTGTGGGTTTTTTTCAAAAATTTTAAAAAGTCGATTTTTTAAAAATGTTCGTGTTTTTGGTTTTTTTTAAAAAAAATTATATAAATCAACAAGGAATTGATTTTCAAAATTATTAACTTATGTTTGTAATAACCTGAAAACATAAATAAAAAAATGATAGAAAATTTAAAATTGGGGATTTTATAAAAGTTTGAAAAACTTAAATTCCCAATTTTTTTAAAATTTAAAATAATGTGGTCAAACTGACTTTTTACTTGGCTTTAAAAATAAACCCCCAAAATAAAACATCAATTATTTTACTGTAACGTTCCAAAATTTTTGAAAGAGCCAAGCCTTAGTTGGTATCCGACTACGTTCGAACCATGATTTTAAAAGCGTGTAAAAAAGGATAATATTTATGATATTTAGTGTCACTTAGATTAGAATAAGTATAAAATTGTTTTGGACATTATACAAAAAAAATTTAAATAAATTTTTGGCAAAAAAAAACTTAGTAACCTTTTTTCCCCAAAAGTTCTCCTTTTTTAAAAGATGCTTCTATTGTATTAATATTTTGCCGATTTAGCCGACCCCTGTACAGAGGCTCAACTAAATTTTTGAAACCCTAGCTTGGAAGTCGGTTTATCCATGTTTACGAAAAAGAAGGGGAAATTTTAAGAAAATACGCCGATAATTTTTTCAAATGGTTGTAACTCTGAAAATAATTTGAATTTTTCAAAACTCAAGTTGAGCCTATTCAAAAGGTTGACTATACACAGGGAAAATATTAATACAATAGTATTTTTTTCAAAAGGAAACATTTGGAAAAAAAAGGGTTTTCTAAGTTCATTTTTTTCCAAAAAAATTGTATTTAAATAATTTTTTTTTCATAATGTCTTAAAAAAATTTTTTTACTGTATTCCCACCAAATTTGAAAAAAAAATATGGTTTTTCGGTTTCCCCTTTTGGATACCCCAAATATATTCTTTAGCTGCCCGGGGAAAAAAATCAAATCTTCTAGTAAAAAAAATTGAAT
>BMAV01017747.1:0-30429 GCA_019973955.1 Trichonephila inaurata madagascariensis | reverse complement strand
ATTAATAGTACAAGACAAGATGTTAATAACCATGATAATATATACCAGAAATACTGAAGCATTTCGTCGTTAACAAGTAATTTAATTCAAAAATAACGTGCAAAAAAACAAAACTTGACGGGGTTTGAGGAGGAAGTAATTCTCTACCCCACTGCAAAGCAAAAAAATTGAAAATATTGAACCATTTGCATGTGCATTAAATATTAAACTTAAAGCACAGATTCCAGAAAGAGGGGCTAGGACACTGTTCCACGTGTCACGCGACAATATGCAAAATAAGTGTTTACATAAGAAACTGTTTTAAAAGTTGTTATTAGGTATAGATTAACTTATGTTGCATTATTAAAAATTTATAGAACGCAGTTTTTAATAGATTGCCTACAATTTTAAATTTTTAAGGATACCAGCACATCATACACTTTAGAAAAGAAATCGATTTTTAAATGCAGTTTTAAAAAATAGTGCATATTTTTCAGCCATATAACCCATACCTCACCACGAAGTACAATACCCATATTAATGTGGAACTCAGTAGATCACTCAAATCCATCAAGTATGTATTCAAGCACGCTTAAAAGGGCCGTGAATGTGCGAAGGTTGTTTTCGAGGACAATGGTCAGGGGTTGATTGATGAGTTGAGATACAACCCTTTTTGAATGCAATATGTGTATCTTCTATTGCAGCAATGAGGCAACATAAAGAAAAACTGCACGATAAATGTCCCATACAATCATTCGTTTACCAGTACATATGCAAAACATGCAGATGGTGCATTTCTTTGATAATGAAGAACGTCAAGCGTTGGAAAGAGCTGCTCAAAGGAATGATGCGCTGCTGGCAGCTTGGTTTGAATTGAACAGAACGGATCCTGATGTGAACAGATACTTATATGCGGACATTACAAAGCACTTTGTTTGGAAGAACAATGATTGGGGGACCGAACTGTGTCCAGATTAAATTGAACGATTTCCTCTATGGATGCTTCTGTTTCACGTTCCTGGAGCTAAGTCTTTCGAAGAGTTACTTGCCTACGATTGTGATGTCATGAATTTACGATCGTGAATGGAGAAATTGTTTGAGGGAGGCATATAGATTTAAGATGCCATCACAGTTAAGGCAATTGTTTACTTTTTTCTTGTTTTTTGCAATTACTTCTAGAACTTTGGGACGAATTCAAAACTTATATTTGTGAAGATTTTCAGATTCACACTTCAGTACAGCAAAGAGAGTAGACCTTGCATTGCACAACATAAACAATCAACTTCATGTTCACAAAGTGATCATTTTGAGCACTGGATTGCCAGAACCTACCATTTCAAACGCATATGTCAAGACAAATTTTTACAACATAGAAGAAGAAATACAAGGAAAAGAGAGACTAATAGGAATGCTGAATCCAGAACAGCGCACAATTTTTTGATATAGTTATTCATCCATTCCAAGATATTGATGAGGCTTCACCAAATGCATTTTGCGAGGAGGTTTTTGCTAGTTCAAACAAAAGCTTTTATTCTTAGCCATAATTCATTCAATCAGAGGATTGTGGGAAATCGGTGTTCCCATTGTATTGACTGAATTTTTGAAGGTAGCAGAACAGCGCATTTTAGATTCAAGTTACCGGTGCCCCATTCTCGATAATTCTTGATGTACCATTCGTCATATCACCAAAGAAAGAAAATTCATGAAGTCGACAAAAATCACTATTTAGGATCAGTGTATCATTACTCCATATCATGCTTTGAGTAAAGTTGACAGTTCTCTTTTCACATATCTCATAAGTTTTAGACCATAGGTTCCCAACCTTTTTTGAACTTGAATCCCCTTTTCTAGTGAATATTTTGTTACCACCCCCTCCCATTCTAGTGAAATAATAGCGTGCATAATATGCGGTGATAACAAGAATTAAATTTTTTTTAAAAATATTCTATTATTAATAGAATATATTTTTTAATTTAATTATTTTTTTTCTCGAAAGTCCCGAATTTTTTTCTACTTGCGAATCTGACATAGCTATTGCCTTAAAAATATTTAAAGGAGTAATGTTATATATTTTAGTCATAGATAGAATATTGTTGGAATTGAAACGCTACTGAATTTCTTCTTTATTTAAAAGAGTGGAATAAAAGCTTTAGCTTACCTGTTATATAAATCCAGACAGGGTGTTTGATGATACGAAGTAATTTATAATAAACTACTACTTTAAAAATAAATAAATTGACATTTTGAGTTTTTAAAGAATCACACGTTACTTCCTGGTTAACATATTTAATTTTATTTCTTGGATAATATACGTAATGAAATGCAGTGGACGAAACATTTTTCCTACTGCTCACAGACAAAGACAACACGTTCACTTCAGAAATTAAAATTTATTATATCATTGAATTTAATGTTCGTCAGAATGTAGTTTTTCATCTACTTCCCGAGCTACCGAAATATGTGAATTTCCGTACATGCGATAGAAATGATTTAAATACATACAACCGACATAAAGTAACCAATATTAACGTTTACTTTTGTTAGTACATAAACAGCGTGTTATTTTTTTAAGTCTTTTTTAAACTATATTTGTTTAATCTGTCCAAGCCCCTCCATGCCAGCTTAACATCCCCTAATTTTCTCTCGGCCTTTTACTTTCCCCCTTTTTCCCCTGAAAGCCTCAAACGCTCACAAAGGGGCGTTATCGTCCAAGTTGAGAACTCAAGTTTTAGACGTACCGTTTGGAGGCAAGGCTTTTGTTCTTAGTGGCGACTGAAATTTTTTTACCTGTTACAGTACATGAGAATGGAATAGCAATTTTGATACTTTTTTGAGGAATTCACCTATTTGGAACTCAAAAAAGCTATTTCCAATCATTAGGAATATGAGAAAAAAACTCCATGAACAGGATTTGGCAAGTTGGCTTCTATATCTTGGCAACGAAAGTTTGAAGAATAACTGCCAATTACGAGAAGATGTATTCGAAATTCGTGAAGAATCTGTAATAAAGTCCTTCCGGAATGCCGTCGCACGTACTTAACCTAAAGTATCATTATGTTGGTCAGAAATTTGAATCCATCTGCAAGACTGTGTAAGAGAACGCGTTTGGTTATTCGAAAACTGATATCCACTGTAATAGATGCTGAAATTTTGACTGAACATACAAAAAACTCACGTGCATTTTCCAGTTCGACTTGGTTTTGCTATGACCATAAAAGTAAATCTCAAGGAAAAAGTAGTAAAAAAGTAGTAAAATATTTGCCTGAGAGTTTATTTTCACTTGGGATGTTGTATGTCCTCCTATAGCAGAAATGACATCTTCAACTCTCCATGGTATCGACTCCTCTTGTGCAGTGCATATGTTCTTAACTTCATCATCGTGGAACCACACTTGTATGGCACTTTTTATCATTTGTTCTTTTGCCATGGAACTCGGCTAAACGATTCTCTATAATATGTCATAAATTCTCAATAGGACTTAGGTTTGGTGAATTACCAGGCCAATAAAACTTTTAAGAACATTTTAAGATTTCTGATCATCCTCTCCAAAAAGTAAAGGAAAATGTGGGATCACGTCGAAAATTACTCCAAGAACTGTTGAAATTCTAATAAGAAATAGCAAAATAAATCAAAATAAAACAAGCACATACCTTCGTAGGGATTTATTGGATTATGGTGTTGAAATGAGTACCCCAACTGTACCGAAAAGGGTTCTGGATGTTAGCCGTAAGGTATCAAGACCGAAGAAAAGCAATTTCTGACAGAAAACGATGAAAAAACTTTAAGCATACGCCAACAATACCGCGATCTGTGACTGTTAACGATTTGAAGAAGGTGATTTTCAGTAAAGAAAGTCATTTGTTTGTGCAGGAATACAAATGAAGTGTCGTTAGAAGAAGTGAAGTTGAAACTTACTGCCATATGATATCCAACAAACTGCAAAGCGCCCTTCTAAATAGATGTTTGGGTTTTTTTTATCAACAAATTACAATGGAAACTTAGTTCCTCTTAAAGGCCTGATTAATTATGCCCAATATGTAGAAATATATTACCCAATGAAAATGCTCTATTCATGGAAACATTTAATTTGTTTCAACAACAAAAACGAAAAAAGAAAGCATCGTAAAATTCTAATACTGAGAATATTTTAAGATTTGTCAATCTACCACAGTTATGATATAATTTGAACTTAAATACAAAGTGTTGATTAATTTTCAATCTTATTTTTTTAGATACAATATTCCATCGCTGTTTTCACTTCCATTTATAGGAAAGATATTTTTTATAAACAAACTATTGTCATTGTCTTAAATTTTAATCAGGAAGTTGCTGTAAGCACAGTAACTAAGCAGTGCCCATGCTTCTTAAAATTGAGCTTTCTTTCTATTTTTGAAAAACACATAAGTCTATTTCTTAAAATGTGTTCGCTATTTAACTTATTAAATTATGATGCATATGAATTTCGCGCATTATTTACCTTTGTTTTCATGATCATCTCTTTAAAAGTGCCCTTAGGCCAGGGATGGCCAACCCGTGGCAAGTATGGGGCTCACCTAGAGTAATTTTGCTGTCCGCAAGATTCATTACAACTTTACAAAATATGATTATTATGTACAATATATTCTCTCTTGTTTTGTAGGGCTTCGTAACAAATAAATCCCATATCTGTTCATATTTTATCACGTTGTGTCTCTGTTTTTACACATTTTTAGAAGTAGACAGAATTGCATTGCAGCGACCCCTTGATCAGGCTTTATTCCTGCGCAAAACAGACAGAAAAAACTAAGTGAAATAATTGAAAAATAAATATGTCACTCATTAAATATATTAAACATTATCTGAAATATTATATATATATGTGTGTATACAAGGAATTTAACGAAAGCAATAATAATTCTTTATCTTAAATTTTCACTCCAATACATGTTTGTAATGTGGGTCCAAATTTAATATGAGATGTATATTTTTATGTGCAGCTCTCGGGATTACAAGGTTCTAGCGAAGTAGTCATCAAGGTCATTTGGGTTGCCCACCCCTGTCTTAGACGACAGCGTACCACAAACATTTTTGGTTAAAGATTAAAAATCGGCAAAAATACAAAAAAGGAATATAGAGCATTTCACTTAAGTTGGTAAACTTCAGACCAAGGTTTCCTGCATTGAAGCTTTTTTCAATTCTTACAATAAGTTCACTCCCCTCACTACATATTTTTATTTATATATATATTTATATTGTTCAAACTTTCAATCGTTGATAAAATACTTTCTATTCATCCATTCGAGTTCAAATATATTTTTTAAACTTGTAGTTGATGACACGATGTTAATACAGTTTTTTCAAATATTAAGGGGATTTACCCATGTGATTCCCCGTTTTTAAGCCCTTTAAAGAAATTCTTTTGACAACCAATTAAAGGATAGAGCTTTACGTATTTTACCATTTATTTATATGTACATTAAGACTTAACTTTTTTGCTAAAAATATCCACTAGAACGTGAGTTATAGCGCTCTGAACACATCCGTCTCTAAAAAGCGGACTTTCACTTTCTCCACGATTCCGGCTGATTGGCTTATCTAAAGAAAAAACAAATTATAACGGCGTTTTAATCTATAAGTGAAGATGCACCGAATTATCTCTATACTCAATTGAAAATATTAAAAATTGGATTTTCCGTAGACCTCTGAAGAAAACATTTAGAGTTTCAAGTGTTTTTTTAATGTTTTTGTTATTACAAATAGAAATATTTTGAATTTTTGAAAGGTCGTAGTTCATTTGGGGCTGTTTGTGATGAGCTTATCTAATAAATTTGAAGTCATTCTGTCTAACCGTTCTTGAGATATGACAGTGGAAAGTTTGAAAAACACAGTTTTCAGAAAAACGAGTTTAAAGTTTCAAGTCCTATTAAAACAATGCAAACAACTTAGCGCACCGAACAGCTGCTTCTTTATAATGACTTCGAATTTTAAAAAATCGCTTTACCAACGTTTTCTAGACATGTTAAAGAAGCAATTTATGAAAAAAAAATTCTTATTTGATTTTTTGAACCCATCGCATCTCTGAACCTTCTTAAATCCTTAATTAAATTAAAATGATCAAATAGCAGGAAACAAAACAATAGTCCAACAATATATACAGTAAGGAAAATCGTTTGTTATGTCCCTGTTGTGAAGTGGATAGTGCATTACACTTCTATTCCAAAGGCCTTAGGTTCGAATCCCAACTGGGATGGCCTAACTTGAAAGTGATAATTTTTACTATACCATTAGAATAATTGAATTTATTTATTAAATAAATAGGAACAAAAGCAAACAAAAAATAGTCCAACACTCTATATAGAAAGGAAAATGGAAAACTGCAAGGAAAATCCCTTTCTATTTTGTCACTTAAAACTGTGATTCTATCATATGTATATACATATTCAAATTAACTGTAACTATTTAATAAAAAGTAACTTACATAAATGTTTTCTTTGTTTAATTAAGTAGGAGAATTGACTGATTTTTTTTTCATTAATTGTTTAGTTTATTTTGAATAAAGAAAATATTTGTGCAAAATACTGCAAAAGTAGTGAATGCACCTTTAATTTTTTCATTAAACGATTGAAATATTTTAATAGAAAAATATTCATTGAAAAAATAAATCAATATCCGTGTATTTATTTGTTTGAGAACTGATATATAAATGCAAGAAAAAATTCTTCTTTTGAGTATTCCAATGCATTATTTTTTAATTTATTCAGCTTTTTAAATTATTTTATTCATGAAAATTTAATTGGGAACTCGAAAACCAAACTTTTAGTATTTCAGAAACATTTCATACATTTGGGATCTGTTTGAATTTTTTTTAACGGAAGCAGTTTTACTTAAATTCAAATACATGAAAAGCATTTCATCGTTTAATTTATTATTTAAGAAATCAATTTTGTTTCTAAGTTCTTTTGATAATGTTGCGGGCCTACACTTTCCTTTCATTTCTCGATAATTACCTAAATGGAAGTCTACAAATTCAATTATTTAAATTAACAAGTCATTACCGTAACTTAAGAATGAATCAATATACTTAAAGATTTTTTTTTCAGAAGCTGAATTTATTACAGAAAAGAGAGATTTAGATCTCATTTGAATGATGAATTTCCCTTAAGAGAGGATATTCACCGAATGTATTGGCCTGCTAGATCTCCAGACTTTCTCTCGAAAGAGTAGTTAATCTTTTCGGCTTGGTGACCCCGTTTTTTTAACACAATTTCAGAGTAACCCACCGAGCATTCTGCAATCTAAGCAAAACAGATAAAATTAATGGTTGTTTTAAGAAAAACTCAATTTAAAAAGTTCATATTTGTATGTATTTTCTTACAATGATTATATTTGAGATACTACATGTTAAAACCCTTTGCTCAACGTAAAATATTTGACAATCCATCTCCAAGTCATACGACCTCTAGTTTAAGAAACCTATGTATAGAGCATGCCTGGGACAATATGGGAAAGGAAATTGTAATTCACAACCCACTTTCAAAAATCATCCAAGACCTAAGCAAAGAGTTGCAGAATGCATGGGATCAATTGTCCCAGGAACTCATAAATCCAATTATTTCCAGAAAAAAATCGCAGTGTGAGACCTGCATATTGGTAAGAGGGGACCCATAACAAAATTAATTAATTTTCTTTGCTCTTTATATAATTTTTGAGAATTTTAATGTATTTCATTATTTTATTTTAATATGCTAAACGAATTTGGAATTTAGATAGTTATTTGTGCTGAAAGATGTAAGTGTAGTTATTAGAGAAATGACTGTAATGGATCCATGCAAATTCTATCAATCTTGATGAGAAATAAGAAGAATGTCCAATTTTAAATTTTTCCTCCACTGAATTTTATTAATATTTTAAGTATTTATATTCATCATTAAATTTATAGCATTTAATTTAAGCCTGCTGCTTTGTTGGTATTTACTACACGCATTTAGCGTTCGGGTCAATTTGACCCGAACTCAAAAAACTAAACTTTCTTGCCGTAAATGGTAGGTGTCATTTAAGAAATAGTCCGAACAATAGTAATATAAGTTTAAAAATATATCTAGCAATATAAATCATATATAAAAATAACAGAAAAATATTTGAAATTGCTACTTATAAAAATATAAAACATCTGCAAAAATAACAAAAACATATTTTAAACTGCTGCTTATAAAATATATAAAACATCTATAAAAAAATAACAGTGAAATATTCGAAATTAAAACTTACTTTTATTTACAGTTTGAACAGTAATATCTTACATGAATTTTGCAAATGTGATTCTTACACTTATAGCATAACATTTTAGTTTTGTTGTCATTGCTAGTTGGACAGAAATTGCACCTTGCATATTTGACACACAGTGAAGTATTCTCAGCAGATCCCGATGGTAAGCCCCCCCCCCCCTTTTCTCTGTATTCGTTTCACTACTTGTATTGAGTCCTCACTTCTTGATAGGTTTAGACATGCCTCAATGTATAAAAAAAATGAGTGATTTTGCCAGTTCCTTTTAAAAAATAACCTTGGCTTAGACAATTTGTTTTCGTTCCAATCTCTGTGTATTGAAGTCCCTAGAATTAAAGCATTTTAAGCAGAAGTATCAAGTATGTTATAGAATACCATCATGGGCCGGTGATTTGTTTTTCTTTTACAAGTGTATGCATTTAAAAGCTGATCAAGAGTATCCACAGTCCTTTTTTGTTGAATTGTAATCTAAGATCATTAACGGATTTTTGTCATGTATGTTGTTAACTTATTTGCCACGACACAAAGTTCTCATAAGAAAAACATTCTTGTTCTTTTTTGAGATGTAGTTTACAACTGCTGTGTCTTCTGTAAATAAAAATAATGAGCTGAAAACTTCTTTATTTTGCATTTCTTCAAGACGTTATGTTTTATTTTTTCTAATGGTTCCAAGTGTACCTGTTTTCCGTTTAAGAAGAAGTTACCCTAAAATGTAAGATGTGAAAAAAAATTATCGCAATAATTATAATGTTGTGCCCCGAATACCCTTACGTGAGATCACACACTACTCGCATTCCTTGATTTTTCTCTGGCTTTGACCCTTGTTCTTTCCAGTGTAAATTTGTGCTTCCAGTACATACGAAGTCTTACTCTCACATAATGTCCATATTTTCATCCTATATTTGGATGGCTCATTTGGTATATACTGTTTGAATGAGTGAATAAGTGAATATATAAAAGTCGCACTGCTCAGCTACTCGAGAGATTTTGGCGACGGACCTCGTAATTTTAAACCATTGTCAAGTGACGAGGACGATCCTTTTAGCCTCTCTTAACTACTAAACTAACGGGAGGACGTAAGAGCTTCCGACAGATTTAACGTGCATCCCTCACCTACGCGGTGGGTCTTTATTAGTTACTAGACTCGAACTTATGACAGACTGGCCAAGAGTCCGTTACCTTGACCACTAGGCTACCGCGCCATTATACAATAAAATTCTACTAATTATTCATCTACGGTATTATTTTCACTCGGATTATATAATTTTTGTAGAATTGTTATCCACTTTTCCCAGATATCTCGCACTGAAGCTAATTTATCTAATTTGCTTCTTTCTTGACGAATGGATTTATTTTCAAAACGAATAAATTTCGACATGGTGAAAAATGTTTTGAGAGACATTGTTGCACGAAATATATCTCTTCCAGTTTCTTTATCTCATAAGCGTTTTGTTGACTTTCCATAAGATTGATTTATGAACACCAGCTAACCATAATATTCCAATATATGCTTGAAAAGTTTTAATTTCATTATTTTTCCACTTTTTTCCATAAACGTTTTATTTTTCAATATTAGTCAATTTTATGATTTCGTTTTCAATTGCAGAATTGAATACTTCCTCAAATGCACTTTTTCCTTCTGTTACCCTTGCCGTTGCATATCCTGTGATCCCTGGAGTTCTTTTTATAATATTAGCAGCTATTGATTAAGAATGAGGCGGCGGATTCAGCTTCCTTTTTATTTCATAATTCTTGGACTGAATACTCTCTTTATAGTTCATTTGTTAATAATTGGTATCAAAATCATTGTCAGAGTTTTCACTGTGTCAATTTTATCACTTGCATGATTTCCATACTCTTGGATACTTCTTCGCTATCTGAAGCTTCTATTAGTTTCGTTATATCAGCGTGGCCCAAATTTACGTCATTTACCATTTTTGCTACTTCTTTTCTGTATATCAGAAAGTGAAATACAGCAGAAATGGGGGAAAAAACGAAGCAATAAAAGCAATTAGTTTGCCCCCCTGTCAATCGTATCAACTTTTTGACCTTGCACGTGCTATCTTATCATATGAGCAAACACATAAATCAATGAAACAAGTTTAGAAAACGGATAAATTAGAGAAACTATTGTTATTCTTTTTTTTAAATTTATTCCAAACAAAAGTGAACATGTATGAGTACAAATAAAGGATTTTTTGCAATGGGTTATATTGACCAGAACTATAAATTAGGTCTAAATAGAAAAATATTCCTTCGATACATAAATACGCCTAGGAGAACATATTTAAATTATTCATGAAAGATGTCAAGAAGTTTCATGAAAATATCCCCGTTTTATATTTTTTTATGGACGTATAAATTTTATTTCGGGTCATATAGACACGAGAAGAACAGCAGGGTTAATCTTATGTAATGTTGAAATTATGGGTTTTGATATTATGATCTCATATCGGGATTTACTGTTTCTCGAAATTTTTTTCTTGTCTGAATTTAAATTAATGTACCAAATTTATTTTTTTAAAACTTATACAGTAGAAAGAAGGTAACTCAATCATTACGAATTTTGAGTTAGTGAGTGAGTGAATATTAACGTTGCACTGTTCAGCTACACGAGTGCTTTTGGCAACGTATCACGTAATTTTTAACCATGGTCACGTGGCCTGAACGAAACTTGAGCTGGCACCCCCCCTCTCTCTCTCCTTACGAATTTTTAAGATGTCTTGAATCATTTAGAAAACAAACTCGTTGAGTTTCATTTGCACACCTCTTATTATTTTTACTAGCGCCATGGCCTTTCGATGCACAGCCTTTCTCCAGTGTGTAAATTTCCCCTTTTCGCTCTCGTTATCAGCACTTCTAGGGGTGGGTGTGATTATTTTCCTGTTTTTCCTCAGTGAGAAATATTTTCTTAAAATCAGCCTGTCCCCTGGTGATATTAAAATCTATAGTCAGTAAAATTTCCTTTTTTCTAACTTTCCTCTACTTCTTTCCCACATCAAGAGAGGAACACAAATTTATTTTGAAAGTACACAAGCAAATAAACCTAACGGTTTTTTTTTCTTTAAAAATAGCTTGTCAAAGAGAAAAGTATCATAGAAGTCGTAATAGTACAAGAGAAGTTTAATGGTTTTCAGGACAATGCATACCAAAAATCTTGAAGCATTTCGTCGTTAACAAATAATTTAATCCAAAAATAACGTGCAAAAAAATCAGAACTTGATGGGATTTGAGGAAAGAATAATTCTCCCCCTATGTAAAACGAAAAACTGTGAAAATGAGGAACCATTCGCCTGTGCATTAAATATTATACTTAAAGCACAGTTTCCAAAAAGAGAGACGAGGACTCTGCTCCACGTGTCACGCCAAAGTATACAAAACAAGTGTTTACTTAAAAAACTGTTTTAATAGTTGATTATGTATGCACCTATAGTGATAGCACCTATAGTTAAAGATTTATAAAACATGGTTTTTAATAGATTACCTACGATTTTTAATTTTGTTTTGTACCTACACATCATGCAGTGCTAAAAAATGGGTTCTTTTGTTGCAGTTTAAAAAAAAAATAGTGCACATTTTCCGGAATCAAAAAATGCTAACACTTATATGTGCATTGATAAAATAAACTTCTAACATAAAAAATAAAATTGGTAAATGTGCCTAGTGGTGTTTATTTTTTTTAATATTTTAAATTCTACCTTTTTTTTTTAAAAAAAAAAGATTATCAAAAAATTAAAGTTTATTATTTCATTAAAAAACTGGTTAATTATGTTTTGTCTACTATTTTCCATATGTTTGTAAAATATTTTGCTTATCTAAGATATATTTTTATAAGAAAGTGTAAGTAAATAAAAATATGTATTACAAAATTATTTCATGTTCAGTAAAACAAAAGAAAATTATTTTAAAATTAAATACATTTTTGTAACTTTATAGAATGGTTAAAGTATCATTAGGAGGTATAGAAATCAGGCTGGCTATTGATAATCAAGAATATAACATATGAACATTGCTTCTATTATTTAACCTTAGTAACTGAATATGACAAAAACTTTTTTTTCATGTTTCACTTATACGAATACATGTTAAAACAGTGGTTCTCAAACTTTCAATACTGGCGACCCAATTTTCAATCATAATTTTTTTATCGCGCCCCCCTTATATATCTATAATAATATATTGAATGCAATAATAATGTATTTTGATGCTAAAGTTATAATATGATCTTAATTATAAACCATACAAATTAATAAGATAAGTATTAAATTTTTTATATATGTTACTCTTAAGTAATATATATTTTAAGTAAATTACTTTTTTAAGTAATAGGTTAATTATGTTATTTTTCTTTCTCTAATTTTTAAATTGAAACAGATTGAGAAATGATATTTAATTAAAGATATTAATAATTTATCCATTTCTTAAAGTACAAATGTCATTAAAAAATAGTCTAATCTATGTTGCTCTTTATCTTATCCATTACATCTGGCATTCTCCAGAACGTTCACGTGAGTCTAGGCAACCTAACGGACGTCTGCACAAAACATGCAAAAATGCTGTACCTCGTGCAATTCTAGTCAGTCTTGGCCGAATCGATTAGCTACCGAATCTCTCTTGAATGTACATTTCATAATTCACGCGTTAATTGTAATTCACGGTATTAAGTATTTACGGCATTGGATTAAAACAAAACCATAGATATATTTTTAAATCGCAGCGAGCATTCGACGATAATAAAGCATCAACAAGTACACAGACGAGGGCAAATTGATAGCAAGTTACGAATGGGTTAGGGATCCATTTTAAAATACTTCAAAAGGGCATTCAACTGCAGAAAAAGATATCTTCATAGATTTCACATCCAGTGACGAAATTAAAGGGCAATTTTGTAATAAATCACTTTGAATTCTGGATAGAGGTGGATGCTGAATTTTCTGCACTGAAAACAAAAGCATTTCGTATACTATTACCATTTTTAACATCATACCTTTGTGAATCCGGATTTTCTGCGATGACTACTTTGAAGACAAAATATAGATCTGAGCTAAATATCAAAAATAACCCAGAGTGTCAGTTTCTAATTTTTAGCCTTCCTTTGAAAAACTTTGCTCTGCAAGACGAGCCCATGGAAGTCACTAATAATTATTAAACTTGTTCTTATACTGGCTGAAGTACCCACACTTAACACGAGTTTATTTTTTTTAAAAATTATAATATATTACTCTTGATATAATAGCTTAATTGTAAGGAGAGTAAAACCAAGTGCATGGCGATGTATACAAAAATGTAAAATGATATATTGAAATGAATACTTATATTATAAACGGTTTTGAACGAACTGTAATTTTAAGCCTCGCAAAATTAGCATTTAGAATAAATGTTAAGTAATAAAAAAAGAATATAAAATTCTAATGAATAACAATTGTGTTATTTTTTTAATATTTAAAGCGAGAAAGCCCGGGATCAGGTGTGCACTCGATACTAACGTTAATGGTCGCGGGGAGTGATGCACCCCAATTCTTTTTTTTTTAAATTATTTTCAATACACACGATAAAAATCACAATTTCAGTGAATAATTTAACTAAGAGAAAATATACTTACCTTTTTCAAGGATTTTTCAATTTGTCTTTCATAATTTGAGAAAATGTCCAATAAAACTGAATTAAATTGTTCCAAATGTGCGTGACCTTACTAAAGGACACAAATCACAGACACTTTTCGCTAACATTACAGGAAAGTTATTTGCAAGCAAAACTGTCACTCAAACATTCACGTTATTGTTGTTTTAATGCCCTTTGATGATCGACAAATATCCTGTTGAACTTTTTCTTGCTTGTGTCTTTTTGACAGGGTGAAGTGCATTTTGCGGTACACTTATGGCTTTATATTTTCTTGATAGAGTTTTTAAGGTAGCTATTGAAAATTTTCCTTTCGTTTCATGTTTATTGCTTTTCTCAAATTTACTTTCACTAACATGATTAATATGCATTATTTCAGCAAGTGTTTCCCTTGTTTGATCAGCTTCAATTTCCTTTCAGAGAGATCACAGATGCCCAATTCTTTTTTTATATTCTGCTCATTTACATTTATAAACCATACTCAGTAGTACAACATCACAGTTAAAACCACCGTTATTCATAGGGGAAAATGCAGCATGTTCAAGAAAATATTTTTTTAACAAAAGTGGTCGCGCTGGGAATTCTTTCAAAACAAGTACTTCAAGATTCTAAAAAGAACGTTTGCCGCTCCCAAAAAAGAAGTAGATATGTGATCAATTCATTTTAGCTCCCATTAAGACTGTCATATTGGAGGATTCTCTGTCAAGGTCATTGGTAACAAGTAAACAGTTTTCCCAGAATTAACGATTTTTGTATTATATGTTTCAGTATACTCATAAAAAATAAATCTTGTCCAATTAATCCTTCAAAGTGATCAATATGCTTATCCATGTCCCAAATAAATCCCTCAAATGTGTATTGAATACATCCTTTCATCTTAATCAAGCATCGTTTATGATTTATAATTAAAAAAAAAAATAAATAACATTAGTTAAAAATGGACATTTATATAAACATGAAATGAATAAAATAGTTGTAAGAATAATTACTAACAATGTTAACTGAATAGTATTCGCATCACAATCTGAAATCATTAAAATGAATACCACAAAAATCTATTTCTATGCATTATTTAATCTAAGTATAATATACCTTAATGGTAGTGACACATGTATTGTTTATATTATTTATGTATAAAATTAACTAAATTAAATTAATACCAATGAAAAAAGCAAATGTTATAACCATGATAGAAACATTTGTTAAAAAAGTTTTAAAAAGTAACTACCATCAATTCACACACACAAACTGAAGAATATTCACATCACATCTAAAATGATTTCCCCAGTGAACACCAAAAATCTATTTTATGCTTCATGCATCTTAAAATAGCTTACATAAATGATATTTTCATGTGTATCGCTTATCAATATTAAGAACTAATTTAAAAGAAATGAAATGTGAAGAAAAATTGACATTATTAAAAACACGACAGCAAATCTTCATTTTTTTAAAAAAAAAGGCTAAATTACAGAATCTCTCACTAGTTGGCGCGTTTTATTTTTTGAGTTTTTCACCTAATTGATAAAAGTGATAAATCTAGTACCCAAGCTAATTCTAGAGAAGTGAAGAAGAAATTGAAACAGTGAGCATGAAAAATTGGGGTTCAACAAGGTTCATGAATCATTGCAGATTTGAAAATTACCTGCAGTTGAGGATCCAGTGTCTTAAGCTCTAACCTGTCATAAAGTTTCAAAGTTAAACCTCACCGAAAACCAATTTTTAGAAAAAATTCTCTTCAAGTGACTTAAATTTTCCTTATTTATTTGTGTCATTGATCAAAACCCGAACGTAACGCATCACGATTGCTCGTGTTAAAGCATCAGACACATCATCCCGTATGAAAATACTGGCTGAGGCAAATGTATTCCTACTTTATGATAAGTCGACGAAAAAGCCTATCAGAAATCTTAAAGAGCTATTGAAAACAAAATTAAGTTCAATATTTTGACTTCTTTCTTTTTTTTTTTTTAATTTTTTTTTTTATTGAGAACATTTATAACCCCGTGCACGTGAAAGTATCACACGAGAGTTTGCATAGAAGTAAGCGTGAAACAAACATAAGAAAACGAGTGAGTGACGGATTAACATCGCACTGTTCAGCTACACGAGGACTTTTAGTGACTGGCCTCGTCATTTTGAACCATGGTCAAGGGACGAAGACGACACATAAGCTAGCACCCACCTCTTTTAACTACCGCACACACCAACGGGAGTGTGTTTGAGCTCTCGACCGAACTAACGTTAATCTCTTTCCTACACGGCAGATCTTTAGCGGTACTGGGCTCGAACTCATGACACGCCATCCTTGATTCGATTCTTTAACCACTGCACTCCACACATCACAAAGAAGAGAAGGATTCAGCACAAACATCCTTGTCTTACCCGAGATTCCAACCCAAACCCTACGGCACCGCAGTCAGCGAGACAAACCACTACATCATATGCGTGACCAATATTTTGATTAAATCACCAGAAAAAGTCCCAGCAAACCCAAAATACTTGTCAGAAAATCTTAATTTTGCCATTTGTAATTCAATATGAAAATCAAATGAAATTTAAAAAATTGCCTAAAATATAGAGGAAAAAAAAAAACATACTTATCATAAAATCCCGACAATTGATTTCGCCACATTAAGACGTGACCAAGGGCAGAAAAATATTGCGTTCCAACATGCACTTAACGATTTCTTATTGAATGCATATCGTAGCATTTGGCGACGTCTTTTTATTTGAGGTAAATGTTCGACAGGGATTTAATTTAGGACTACTGGAGAAATATGAAATAGCCGGAAATTTTAATCGGTAAGCTACTCGCTTGTGGCGTGATTTTGACATCACGACAAATGGATCTTTTACGGCCTATCTTATGTTATAATCATAACTTTTAGAAATTTTTACTATCTAGCAGATACATCTGTAGCCTACAGAAGTCAAATATAATTACAATCTTTGTTTAATAAAGAGATAAATAATTTTAGTTTAAATTACAGAAAAAATACTTCGTAATGTATAAGCAAAATTGTACACATTGCGCGATTATATTATCAGAATGTTTCCAAAACTACAAAACAAAATTTGAGTTGTTTGAAGAATAATGATTTAAAAAAGAATTTACTCAAAAAATAATCCTAATTAAGTATCAAAAAAACAGAAAAATCGGTTAAATACTCCAACAGATAAACATAAACACATAGAAAATATGTAATGACCTTAAAAATCTGCGTGTAAAGTATAAATCTTTGCATTTAGTGATAGGCAGGACATCATATGGGGCATAACAGCAGAAAATCAGTTAAAAATTCAATTTAAAAAAAATTAGGAATATAATTATGAAATAATAAAAACCCGTCGGGATTCAAATTCAACTGAACGTCAACATTTCAGAGGAAATGGTTCAGTATTTTCAGAGATTAGCATCTTTGAACAAACACACATGACATTTTTATTTGTATAGATACAACAGGTTTTTAAATATATTTTTAAAATAATTTAAAATTTTCCCTCCTTTGCATTTAAAAATTGCTTATTGATATGTGGAAAATAAATCTATTTATAAAGTCAGTTATTTTTTTTTTATCAATTCAACATTTTTCAAATACACTCGTTGTTGTTTTGGTTTAAAAATTTATTTTCCATATTTAACGATAATTGCAATAAAAATTAATTTTGAATAGAAAATTATTTTAAATTATGTTTCTGGTTTTATTATTTTTACCTTTCCTTGTATATTAAAAATAAAGTGACATTTGTCAAATCATGAAAAGAGTAGAGGGTTGAAGAAAGCAATATTTTTGTGAATTTCAAATGGAATTTTTTTACTATATAAAGATTTTCAATCTAAATATCTCACAAACGTACTCTTAATATTTTCAGTTATAATCTGTTCAAATATAAACACTAAATCAATTAATGACACGCCCAATGAAAAAGATGAAATGGCAAGATAATCAGCAACATTATCAATCAATCCCATTTCTAGTAAAACCGAAAGTTAAGTTGAGAGCGAAGAGTATACTTGGCTTAACATTTTTACAGAAAAAATATTGATTTATTAGTAGAGCATAATCCCAAACAAGTAGCACACAAATTTTAAATTTTCGGTCGATGGGAATGGACAAAAATTTAGCCGTTCATATTACAACAAAAGTGAATAAGAAGAAAATAAATCATGAGTGACTGCTATTCCATAGAATTAAATTGCATTTTTATTTTTGCATGTAAATTGTATAGTAAAGATATTTTTACAACACAGTTTGTAAGTACTGGCTTTTCTGATTGGCGTTATTGTTCGGATTACCGTAATAAGCATGAAAATACTCTAAAACACTTAACTCAATACTGTGGTGCGAATTAAAGAAGAGACTGCAAAAAGAAATTGCATTATTGTAGTGGAGCAAAATGTTTACAAACGTGCAAGAGAAAAATCTCTGGTGCGCCATAATTGAAAGAATGATTGCAATAGAGCAAATTTTGGCCAGCCAAAATTTGGCATTCAGAGAAACTAGCGCAAAGTTGCGTCAAGAAATAATGATTATTTTTTAAAGGCAGTTGACATGTTGGCCAAATTTGATCCAGTTATTTCCGAACATCTTAATAAGGGCAGAATATGTGAAGGTAACAAAACACGTATTCCACACTGCTTAGGGCAGCATTTTCAAATAAAATTATAAATATTTTAACCGAATCTATTTGTAATGACATAACCCGCATTGTCAAAAAAGCGAAATATTACACTATAATTCTCGACTACGCTAGATATTAGTCATAAAGAACAAATAACGTATGAATTACTTATGGTAAGTTAGGCATTGTCTAGAATTTTATCTAGGATTCTTTCCAGTAACTAATACCACTGGAGAAGGTATGTGCAATTTTCTATTAGAGCAGCTTTGTTATATATTCTGCAGATCGAAGTTAAAAATATAACGGTGTCAGGCCTACGACAATGGATCAAACATAAAGGGGAAAAATACAGGGCTTCAGAAAATGATTCTCTATATAAATCTAGAGCATTATACTTGTCGTATATGCGGCTCATACATTAAATCTCATCGTTAATGACACTGTCAGCTCCAGTGGTGAATTTTCTGGTTTTCTTGATACGATACAAGAGGTATATATTTAACTTTCTGAGTCGCCACATATCGATGATATTTACAAAACAACACGTGAAAAATTTAATTTTAAAATAGTTAAGGGAAGTATAAGTTGGAAAAGTCGTATCAGTCTATTAGACATCTAAAACAAAACCTCGAAAATATTATAACCGCATTAAACGTCTCAACTGAACCGACCTCCAGAGACACGAAAGCCAAAATGGCTGCTGAATCAATAATTAAAAGTCACGAAACATTTAAATTTTTGTGTTCAATTTTAATTTGTCATGATATATTATCAAGAATTGATGTTCTGAGTAAAATGCGTCAAAATCCTAAATTAAACATCACGGAATACATTGAAGGCTCAGATAATCTTATAAACCATTCAGTTTCCCAAAGATCTGACACGATAATTTAAAAAAAAATTGTCTATTCAGCAACAATACTTGCGAGAGATTTAAGTGTTGATCCCGAATTTCCCATCTCAAAGTTCAGGAAAAAGCTCTGTTCATTTGATTACGATGGTGAAGATGAACCAGTTTCAAATTCCTTCCAGCACTTCAAGACTGCTTTCTACATCACTGGCCACACAAAATGCAACACCCTAAAGAAAACATGTAAACCATGTGAAGCTTACATCATGTGTTGGTGGTGATAAAATATGCAAATAATTAGCATTAAAGAGCAGACGCACATCACGTGCGACCATAGCACCACCCACAAGCGCTATATAAGGGAAAAACAGATTGGCAACTCGAAATACGGCATTTCTTTTGTGCGATTTTATTTGCGTAAACTGTTGACCTATGCCTCATGGAAGACATTAAGCATCTTTTGACTAAGTTTCAGTATTCGACCGAGAAAGAATAGCAGTCTATAGAGATTGCAGTTTATTCTTAGGAGAAATCGGTCAACGTGTTGGACGAAAGCAAGCAAGTGCGATGCTGATCGGTCAAAGCTGGATGCAGGAGAAAACGATGAACCGACGAGGATGATCACTCCCACCTCGATGCACCACTGCCAATGGTAATAGATTGATTGCGCGTATGGCAGCGATAGATCACGCAACCACATCATGAACCTTAAAAACACAGATTCAGTCGGTTACGCATCATTCGATGTCCGCTCAATCATTCGACCCCGTTTGCAGCCGAGTGGTATATCCGCAAGACATCCATTTCTTCCTTTATCCTTGTTTGGAAACCACAGTCGTTTTCGCCGCCAATGATGCGATTGACGGTGGACATTGACAACGGAATGGAACGACAATGTGTTTACTGACGAATCCCGCTTCTGCCTGACCCCTCACTATGGTCGGATTCGAGTTTGGAGACACCCTGGTGAGAAGCTGCTGAACTGTTGCGTTATGCATCGCCAAAGTGGTCCTGAACTCAGTATCATGTATTACGGCAGTGCTTCTCAAACTTTAAATGCTGGCGACCCACTTTTCAATCATATTTTTTATCGCACCCAACCCCTTATACAATAATAATGTATTGAATGCAGTAATAATGCACTTTGACGATAGAGCTACAATATGATCTTAATTATAAACCGTACAAATTAATAAGATAAGTATATTAAATTTTATATATGTTACTTTTTTAAGTAATATATATTTTATTCTTCTTTCTCAAATTTTTTTTGGAACAATTGCAAAATGTGGAAGCTGCTTTGAAGACAAAATATAGATCTCAGCCAAATATAGGAATAATACTCTGAGGGACAATTTCTAATCGTAAAACTTCTTTGAAAAACTTTCCTCTGAAAGAAAAGCCCATGGAAGTCGCTAATACTTATTAAACTTGCTCTTAATTTAGTATTAATAAATTTGTTATAAAATACCTTGTGTAGCATTAATACATTTATACTGTCTGAAGTACCCGCTCTTCGCAAGAAGTTCTATTTTTTAAAAAAACTAAAACATTCTTGATATAATAGCTGAACTGTTAGGAGAGTAAACCCAAGTGCGTGACAATGTTTACAAAAATGTAAAATGATATTTTAAAATGAATGCTCATATTATAATTAGTTTTAAGCGAACTGTAATTTTAAGCCTCACAGAATGAGCATTTAGAATTAATGTTAAGTAATGAAAAATAATATGAAATTCTCCGATGAAGAATAATTGTGTTATTTTGAATATTTAAAGCGAGAAGACTTCAACATGTTTTATCCCGGGAGCAGGCACACACTCGATACTAACGTTAATGATCTCGCGGAGTGGTTGAGTCACTCCAATCCTTTTTATTATATAAATATTTTTATTGTACACGATACAAATAGTGATTCTAGTGAATAATTTAATTAAGAGAGAAAGTAAACTTACCTACTTTCAAGGACTTTTAATTTTTCTTTGGTAACAAATAAACAGTTTTGCCACAATTAACGATTTCGTGATTTGTGTGCCCCGCGCGACCACTTCCGATTTAAAAGTGTATTCAATATAGTTTGTGGATGTTACTGCTAAAAAAATTGTTCAAAACGTTTTTCATTATGCTTTATATGTTTGAGAGTACTCATAAAGATAAATCTTCGCCATGCAATCCTTCAAAGTGCTCTCTGTGGTTTTCCAAATATCGTAAAAGTCTTTTAGATGGACCCCCACACAGAAATACATTGTTTACAACTTCTCTAAATGAGAAGCAAACACATAAGAGAGGAGAGTCATAACTAACTGTACCAATAACTTAGAAGGCTAAACAGATGTTGAGCAAATATATTCTGCTGCCTACAGCTATAATGCACAATATTTCAAGAAGAATACGTGATGAATTTTTTTATCTTCCTAAACTTTTTCGATTCTAGGTCTGTGGTTTTTTTTCTCTGAAAAGTAGTATTTTAGGTTTAAAAAGAAAACGTAATAAAAATATCTCATCATAGGTTTACAGCAAACTAAATGAAATTTTTTTATGTGATTATAGGATCAAAGAGAGAGATATCTAATTACGTATTGAAGAAGTTTTTATTTTTTATGAAGCTAGATGATATTGTAAATTATATCACAGTAAAAGTGCATTTTTTATTGTGTCGGAAAAGTATTTTGTTTTAATTCATTCGAGTAAATTAACTAATTTTTAAATCTTTTCTTTTCGATATGCTCGTGCCCCCCTCGTAGGGTTCTCGCGCCCCGTTTGAGAAAGGCTGTATTACGGTAATATTGGTTTTCACTCTCTAATATGCATTACCAGTACACTGAACATGCGAATTAAGTTATTTGGAGGACCCTGTCAGTAAAAGTCCTGATGTTCATGGGCTCAAGGGTCGAAAAACGAAAAAAGTGAAAAGAGTTTCTTATACATTAAATTCTAAAAAAAAATGTACTACTAATAATAAATCTCAACAGCTAAAGAAAAATCTTAACTGTATATTAGCATTAAAACTTTAGTGAGTTTTCAATTTTGCTATACAACTTGATTTCTCTTTGGCAAATTCATTAATTTTATTTACCATATTTGTTTTTTTCCAAACATTTTGTTTTGTATATAATATCGCCATGTTGTTGAATTTGTCTTCTCTCTCGTAGTGCTTCTTAAATTATTTTTTACACGTTTCAAAACTCAAAAAGATCTTTCACCTGATGTATTCAATATCGGTATTGATAAAAAACATTTTAAAATTATTTTTATGTTAAGAGTTTTCTTGCAACTCAAAAAATTTCTAGAGAGGGTTTTCATTGTATAGTTTTTTTATTTTTATTATCATTTCTTGTTCCAATTCATATCGTCAAAATTAAAAAAAATCATTATAGTCGTTGTAAATTTCCATTAATTTTTGTGTAGATTTCTATATATTTCAATTCCTACTATTAATTCATTCTATCCGTATATATATGACATGTTTTGAGCTAGAATCAGACAATTCTAAACAGGATCTTTTTTTGAGGAAATCTATGCAGGCTCTGACGCTGAGAGGAGAGAGATAAAGAACGCCACCGTTAAAATTAGGTGGGTTACCACTTAAACACAGATGTGATAAGTATCGGAGATTTTATGAATGTATTTGAAAGTTAATGCTGACATAGAGGGCAATTAAATATAATTAGCTGGAATCAGAAAATGTTTAAGGGTTAGGCCTTTGGTTTCGGATAAATAATTGGGATCAATATGATACTTGAAGATATAATGAAAAAAAAAAAATAAAATAAAAGTTAAGTGTGATATAGGGAATTTAATTTTAAATCTAATTTAACTATCCTTATCTATATACATATAAGTCGCATTTGTTGTTTGTCTGTTTGTCTGTTCGCTTATAACTCAAGATCCAGACAACCAAATAACGGGAAATTTGGTACACGTACATACAATTACATGGAAAAAGCTCTTAAACAGGTTTCGTTCCATCCCAACTTCAATCTGGCCTCTTCCAGAAAAAATTAGAGCTCCATGTGCTTGTTCTGAGCCATGTGATAATGAACAAAAAAAAAGAAAAAAAGGAAATCATGCAAGTTCGTCCTTGAGAGTGATTTTGTGGTGACGATGAGATGATAAGAATGTAAGTAAATGATGGTCATACATGTGTAGGGTGGGAGAAGGGGGACGGTGGAAGCAATGCGTGGTTCGGGGAATAGTGATATTGTGGAAAGACGTGGTTGGAATATGAGTAGGTTATCTAATGCTGGTGATAGTCGAAGAAATTGGAGAAATTCGGAGATTGTGCGTAGACAGAATAATGGCAGAAATGATTATAGGGATAACTATGAGAATGGCCGTCAAGGAAATCAGGGGTTCGAGAGCAGTAATAAATTTCAGAAAGATGGTCAAAT
The DNA here is from genome assembly GCA_019973955.1 of Trichonephila inaurata madagascariensis. Lineage (NCBI taxonomy): Eukaryota > Metazoa > Arthropoda > Arachnida > Araneae > Nephilidae > Trichonephila > Trichonephila inaurata. The sequence goes on along the minus strand of BMAV01017747.1, from coordinate 6,702 downwards.
ATTTAACGATAGGGGATACCAATTTAGAAATGGAGGTCAAAATGTGTGTGTGACGAATTTAGTAGAGTTGACCGCAGAAACAGGGTTTCGAGTGAGAATTTTAGTTGAGGCAATAGGATGCAAAGGGGACGACTGAATGTTTTGAAAGTTAGAGATGTTCAAAATGATCAGACTCATTCGGCAGATGATATACCGATTAAACTTTCTGCGAAGTGCATGTCTCCAATGGAGCTCCGATATGTTCTTATTTTATTAAATAAAACATTTACGAAAGCGTTATGGGAAACTGGAACAGAGAAGTCATTTATATCGGAGAAAATTTATAGAAAATATTTTTTATAAGCAAGTAAAAAAATCGCGTGCTCAGGTGATCACGGCACAGGGAGCGAAGTATCAAAATGTAGGAATTGTGGAATTGAATGCTCAAATTAGGGAGTTTGAAAAGGAATAGAACTGGCATCGATATTTTTATATTGAATACACTTTTAACATGGGAGTGGTCGCATGAGGCGCAGTATAACCCCAGGATCACGAAAGCGTTAATTCTGGGAAAACTGTTTATTCGTTAACAGTGACCTTGACGGTATCCTCCTTTTAGACAGTCTTAATAGGAACTAAATTTAATCTGTCTTAAGAGCAGTCAGTATGGTAAAAATTTTTGAAAATCGATTTTGAGTTTTGATATTTCTAAAATCTCCAAATCAAGACCTTTCCAATGATATAACATACAAGCCATTATATGAATTAGAAGTAGTTTAAAAGGATTTTTGAACAATAATCAACTGATTACCCCCCACCCATTTTGACAGATAGAAATATAAACATTGTCTTATTAAATGTGGGAAAAGATAGCAAAGTCTCTAATTATTTTATTTCTACGCAATTAATTTAGATACTGTATAACTGCAATTTTAACTCTGTGTAGATATGCTAAAACTTTGAAGCAAATTTAAAGAAATTTTAGTTATTTGAATGTTATATTTAATATTTAGTGATTTTACCTAAATTTAAGTCTAATCTCTTTACATTTAAATTTAGTATTAATTAGTTATTATTAGATTATTTAAACTCACTAAGGCTTAGTAACGAGTTAAAAGTTTTTTTGAAATATTTGAACTATTTGCAAAATAGTTCTAGTTAATTTTCTGCATATGAATTACTCATTAATCCTAGTTTTGAATGTATACTTCAAAATAATTACTTTTACAAGGTAAGATTTTTTTAATAAAAATTTCTGTTTTCTAAAATTTATATTTTTTAAAATTGTGTAAATTTACTGTATGAATATACTCTGTTTCTTAAATGCAATTGTGTATACTGAAGTGACATTTTTGAAATATTTTTAAGCAGATATCATAACAAAAAATGACAATTTTCAATACATTCATAATAATCATATTTGCTCGCTCAACTAAAAGCTTGCTTTTGAAAAAACTAATTAATATACTTAAAAAAATTTCATTTCAGTATAAATATATATGTATAGTTAATACATATAGTATAAATCTTGAGTCTTTAAGTTTAATAGTTTCTGAGATAAAGGTGAGAGATAATACATCAAATGTAATGTTTGTTGTCTTTGCGAGAAGCTTCTTACATACTTAAAAATACATAAATTTCATGTTTAGAAACATAAAAACAGTTTTATTTTGGCTGTTTTAGAAATCATTTGTCCAGTTTAGAGTAATTTTTGAAGTTTAAAACTTGGAAACTGTCTGCAACAACAAACCCTAATGATAACTTTATAAAAACCCAGCTATAACTTTCAAAATGTCGTATAATTAGGCATTTTTAAATACCATCTCAAATTCATACCAAAACCATATTGATACATTTTCACATTATATTTATGATGCTTTATGTTCAAATGTAATATCTGTAAAGTATGGAAGCTGCCAATTCTTCAAAATTTGATACAGAATTGAGAAAATTGATGTAATACTAGAAATTATCTCGTTAAAAAAAAACTGAAAAATGCAGTTCTGGGCAATTTAAGACTTTTTTTTTACTATGTTATGCAAAATAAATTACAAAGATGCTAATGTTTAATAAAATGGGACAAATACATGCTGTAATTCATTATTTTTCTGATGAAGTTGCACTTTATTGTAAAAATTCAATTTTCTCAAAAATGATGTTTTGAAAATTACATTTACCTTTTTCTCAGAAAATAAGGCATGTTTGGGCATGAATTTTTTTCCCTCATGTTACTGATATGTAACTATATATATATATATATTCATGTGAGTTTTTTTCGGATTTTCCAAAAATATTTGACTGAAATCCATATATCGTAACAAAAAAATGTCAATTTTCTTAAATGCATAATGATAATTTTATTTTACATGTTTTTTAGAAAACTGAACAATATATTTTAAATATTTCAATTTGTTGCAAATATTAATGTTTATTTATTGTTCAGACCACTTTTTAAGCTTTAATACTCAAAGGTATTACAATAAATGGTAATTTGAAATTTTTAGAAATTGTGTTTCCATGTGAACATACAAATCCATAATGAAACCTTTACCAATGCCGTAAAATCACATATTTCCACATCATTACTTTTACATATTGATACATGTTTACATTATATTTATGATGTTATAAGGTCAAATTTGATATTTGTAATGCATCGAAGTTAAAAATTCTGCACAGATTGTTACATAATTTGTGAAAATTGATGCAAAATGCTAAAGAAAATCTCGTTGAACAAAAATTGAAAAATACTATACATGTATTTTCTGAACATTTTAAGACTTTTCTGTTTCCTATTTTATGCTTAAAAATTAAGAAGATACTAATGTTTAATAAAATAGGGCATATACATGTTGTAATTTATTATTTTTGTAATATAGTGCATTTTTACATTAAAAATTCAATTTTCTCAAAATGATTGTTTTCAAACTGCGTGTACCTTTTTCAAAGAATCTAAGAATGAATGCTAATGCACTTTTTACTGCACATAAATAATATATAACTATACATAACAAAAGTTATTTTTTGGAGTTTTTCTTAAAATATTTTGATGAAAAGCAGTTATCGTAAAAAAATGACAATTTTCAAAAATTTCAAAGTGATATTTTACGATGAATTTCTTTGAAAAAGTAAACACAATATATTTGAAACATTTTAACCAGAGTATAAATAAAAAACCTAATTAATATACAAACAAAATTTGATTTTTTATATTTAATAGTTCCTTAGAAACAGGGAACTAAAAAAGCTAAATTCAACATTGTCGGTATGGGAGATGGTACCGACTATTCATAAATATGTCATGATAGCGAAAGTAAATATGAGAAAAGCGATAGGCATGAAACGTTTGAGTTGAATACAAATTTTCAAATGCTGCCTATGAAGAAAATAATGAAGCCATACATGTAGCACTTCGCCTTGTCAAAAAGACACAAGGAAGAAAAAGTTTAAAATGCTATTTGTAGATCATCAAACGACAGCAAAACTACAATAATGTGAACAAAATATGACAGTTTTGCTGGAAAATAACGTTCCTGTTTTGTTAGCGTAAAATATCTGTGATTTATGTCCTTTATTAAGGTCACGCATATTTGGAACATTTCCTTTAGTTTTATTGGATTTTTTCTCAAATTACCAACGAAAAATTGAAAAGTCCTTGAAAGTAGGTGAATATATTTTCTCTTAATTAAATAATTCACTGGAATTGTGATTTTTATCGTGTATATTAAAATAATTATAAAATAAATTATAGTTTAAAAACAAACTAAATAAACACGCTTTTATAGTGAATCGAACTAAAAAGTAAAATAAAAATATATATTACTTCAAAGTAACATATACAGATTTTAATACTTATCTTGTTAATTTGTACGGTTTATAATTATATGATCGAATTGTAGCTTTAGCACCAAAGAGCATTATTATTGTATTCAATACATTAATTTTTTTTTTTTGGGGGGGGGGTGCTATAAAAATTATAATTGAAAATTGGGTCGCTAGTTGTGAAAGTTTGGGAACCACTGATATAAACTAACGAATATTCATATTGAGAAAGTTTTAAATTCCACCGAAATAAACGTCCAGTTAAATGTTTTACACTTTTAAGCCAATTCAAAACTATATGATCAGTATGTATTGTGAATTTGGATCCACACACATGTAGGTAACAGTGAAATGTGTGTAAAGCATCTGTAATTGCTAAACACTCTTCTTCTGAAATTATATAATTTTTTTCACGTTTAAGTAATTTTCTCGAGTGATAAGAGCTGTGGGTAAAGTGTTCCATCTAGGTGTTATTGTTTTAAGACTACACCTATTGAATTCTGACTGGCATCACAAAACACATGACATGAATATTGTGAGTTGTATAATTTAAGTATAGGATTTGAGATTAAACAATTCTTTAACTTTTGATAAGCTTCTTGACATTCATGTGACCAATTCCAAATTGCATCCTTTTTAAGAGCACTTTATTTAATTATACTCTAAGTTTTGCATAATCTTTGATAATTTTTTGATAAACATTGATGGATTCAAGAAATCTTTAGAGTTCCTTTACATCTTTAGGTGGTGTTAATTTTCTTATTATCTCAATATGTGTGTGGATTACTTGGTGAATAATGACCTTGTGTTATTTCGTATCCTAAACATTTTATTTTTTCCTGTGCAAACTGACAATTGGATTTTCAAGTTTGTGATACCCCCTGCCTGGTGATACCATCTCTTCATCTACATGAACTAGATTTGTGGAAGGAAATGATTGATCACTCAAGTTAGCCATAATGAATCTAATTTATTATTATTGAACTATATTGAGCAACACAAGTCTTACTGTAGGGAGGCAATCAGGGGAGTGATAGAACGTATCCGTAAATTCTAAGTAAAGAACCGCCTGGAATCCTAACCACTTATGTTTGAGCAAAGTTATCCTATGAATCTTTATCTTTCTTAATTTCTTTAACACGCTAAAGCTCGTTGTATAATTATGCTTTTAAGTTTAATGTCTTACCACCAGCTCATGGCATTCAGCATCACAGCTTCCTTTCTCCTACTACCACGCTTATACTAAAGCTCCATTATATATCTAATAACTAATCTGTATATCGCGGTTTTTTCTTGAGAGGATTGGCTGTGAATTAACAAAATGCTGGCCACAAAGATTCCCCAAGAGGATTAATAGGAAAAACGCGGTTAAGCGCCGTCACAATCCCCTCCAAGAAAAAACGTGATTTATTTGAGGATATTAATAATACGATAGAAATATTTGAAAAAATTGCACTTAATTTTCACAAAATTTTTTAACTCGAAGTTAGCATTAATTACTACACTACACTAAAATAATTACTCCGAAACAACAATTATCAAAATTTATTCACTCTGACCATCTTCCCTTTACAAAATTCATAAAGGTGTACCCCATTTGAACAAAGACCAAGGGAAAACCTTTCATACCGGAAGGGAAAAAAAACCTAGCCTTACGCAACCCAATACTTAGATATTTTTACATAATGCATCTTCTTTCGCAGGTTTATTTCCTTCACAACCTCAGGACTATATAAAATAAAATTCTGCCATGTAACACTCTTCTAAATATCATGTTCAACCTCCCTGAAATGAAAACTGGATAAATCTACGTACAAAAATATTTTCAACACATTATCAGTACCGGTCACATTAACTTGTACACATAATTAGAATGGCAGTTATTTATAAACATATAACACACCATCTGGTTTTTCTAAAAAGAACTCCCTTCCCATCGCACATCACTGTTAGTATAATGGTTATATACCTATCTATACGCCGCGTTCCCAAAACCAGATATATACTAATATCTATCAATACATAAACACACACAGACACACACACATATACGATTACAAAAATACAACATTCAACTTAAACAAACAATACAAAGAATTATCACATCCCAGCGAAATCTTAATCAGTAGTAAACAAATGTAATCATACATTTGCTTTACACTTTGGAATAAATTTATTCATACAAAAGTTCATCTTTCAACTATCCAGAAAAGTGCACCGCAATGTAATGGAAAACTTTTGTACAATAATAACTTTAAGAAAACCAGGCTTGCTTCTTGCAAAAATTCACCTGACTGTCTCTCAGTAAAACAAAATAGTTAAACAATACAACCTGGCTAATGTTTTCTTTTGTCCTTGATATCCCCAATAAGGACTTAAAGTGATGCGGTCGACCTACTCACTGGCCTTCCGTTCGTCTCCTGGCGATCTTTCTGTCTTGAGTGCAGTCTGGATTGTCGACTTTGTCTTGGACTTTCACGGATGGATCGTCCATTCCTCGGCTCCTGGTCCGGCTGCTGGCGACCTTGGTGTTTGGACTTCTGTTTGGATTGTGGGCTCTGGTTGTACCAGTTGGTGATCTTAAGGTCAGTCAGTAGGTTAAAAACTTTTTGAAAATCGATTTTTAATTTTTGATATTTCTAAAATATCCCAATCATTACCTTTCCAATGATATAACATACAAGCCATTATATGAATTAGAAGTATTTTAAAATGACTTTTAAAAAATAATCAGCTGCCACAGGCCACGCCCATTTTGATAGATTAAGTATAAATATTGACTTTTTAAATCTGAGAACTTGTGTGTGTGTGTGTAAAGCCTTCACAAAATTTCATTTAATCATACACAATTAACTGTAGATTAAATGAAACTGAACTGCAAGTTTAGCTGTTAATTTGCTT
>BMAV01017746.1:69852-81179 GCA_019973955.1 Trichonephila inaurata madagascariensis | reverse complement strand
TATTGTACTTAAATAATTTTTTATCGTAATACTATTCTTAAAACAATTTTATATACATTTTCTAATCTAAGTGACACTAAATATCATAAATATTATCCATTTATACGCTTTTGCAAAATCACGGTTCCGAACGTAGTCGGATACCTTAAAGTGACGAGAATGAGACCTAAGTTGGCACAATCATTTCTCCAAAATTCTGCACCACGTCAACCAGAGGTCTTAGAACCTACACAGATTTAACGCTTTTACAAGGCTGGTCTTTAGAGTCACCATGTCTCGAACCCACGACAACGCTGGTTACGAGTTCGAAAACATGACCACTCCACCAGGGTCGTTTTTAAACTTAAAGCACCCTCATATGCCAATCTAAAAAAAAAAAGAAGGAGAGAAGCTTAAAATTACAGTGAACTTACTACCGCCTAGTAAGTAGTAAGTGAGTCATGAAAAAAGCATTTTCTCCTTTAATAGAGTAAAGATTGAAATAATATCTACTTTTGAAAATAAAAAGCTTAAACAGTTTGATGTTGGTAAACCCTCAAAACGATATTACAACGGAAATTGATTACTATTATGTCATTGATGATCTCGCAACGATCAAACATCGAATACCTTTGTTGTACAAGTACAATGCCAGTGATTCTTAAAGAACAATGATGTCTAAAAGTAAAATATAGTAGACCGATAAGCGATGAAAAAGATGATAATTAACACGTTGAAAACAGTTCATATAATAATGTGTACTCTATACTGTAGTTGTAAACGAATTTTATTAATTTACTGTACTAATTTACAAATGGCTGGGTGGGTGGTCCGTGATGCCGTAAGGTAAGAAATGGACCAGAGCTCCCAAACCATGCCCTTTTCTTTTCCTTACTGCTGTCAATTGCCAGTCCAGGACACATTGAGTCCATAGATGGGGGATAATGGATACTCTTCAAAGAGCAAAAATCTGATAAAGGAAAAAAAAAGATTAAGAGTTAAGGGAAAATCTCTTCTGAGAAAGAGAGAGAACCAAAACTGGCAGGGTATTAACTGAAGGATGGAGGTGATCTGGAAATAGTGGGAGGGGGCGAAGAGCGTAGCAATTTGAAGTGTCTAGGGCACCGGGGAGTTAAAAATGGCCCTACATTTGGCATCTTTGTCCACCCGAACACTTGTTGTTTGCTGTTGTTTCTAATGCCACCTGCCTAACGTAGTCAGATCGAGGTCCACGAAATTCATCATGGCAAAGGGCTAGATGTACACCTGTCGTTGGCTGTAGCCTTGAGCACCATACAGGTGACAGTACGATTTAGCTCAGTTCCAACCCAATTTTGAGGGAGAACACCCTGGGGGAGGGTCAGGGGCCTCTCACTTCTCTTCCCCATCCACCAACCTCACCAGAGGACTTGCGGCTCTACGGCTATTTATAGTACTCCCATGCCGCAAAGGCACTATACATTTACAAGCATCCATATCTTCTCCGGGATTCAAGCCCAGTCCCTATGGCACAGCAGTCAGCGTTGCTAACCACTATACCGGATGGGTGACCCTCCGAACACCTAGAATGACGGAATGGGACACTATTGAGAACACATCTTGGTCACCTCTGTTTTGCATAAGTGATATTTTAAACAAACGACAATACATTTATGGCATGTTGAAGTTCATTAATTATACCCTATTTTCTTGGCTTCTTCGACACTTACAAGAAAACTAAAAATTGAACAACCTATTCCGAGAAACGCACGAATATAGTTGAGAATATTTTTCCATATATCCATGCTATATAATAATTGAATGATTAAGTTATTTTTGTAATAAGAGTTACCTGTAAAGTATCTACAAGAATATGAAGTAGCCTTGGTGAATATGCGAACAATGAACGGTACTGGAAACCAGAATAATCAATTATAGCAGTTACTCCGTATAATTGTGTTATTGGATTCTTTAGAACGCGGTTCATAACCAAAACTTCCACATAAAACCTCTCTTCAATAGTCGTCTTGCTTAAATCTATTGCTGATAACAGAAGAAAAATCAAATGTTGTTAAATAATTCAATTGTTTAAATAGTTTAAATGTAAAATTAAATAGCATATTTTTATCTGAGTTCAATTAGACATACAATCTTATTTTTCTAAATGAAAGTAGTTATTTACCGATTCTGAGAAAAGCGTGTATATTCTTTTGAAAAACTTACACTTGTGTAAGGTTTTATTTTTGTTTATTTTTACATAATAAATTATATAGATGTTACGCTTGTGAGAGTTATTGAGAGTTATTTAACAACATATTATACACATATATGTTATATACATATTATACAACATATATAAACATATTATACAACGGTGCTAGTTTCATATCACTGGCTACATGCCGTTTATATTCGCCAAGATGGGCGATAACATTACAATATGGTTACCTTGATATTTTTATTCTCTGACGATGTGGCTGCCATGCGGATAACGTATATTAGAAATAACTTTTATTTGTTTTTTCCCGAGGTAACCCTATTAATTTCAGACGATTTTAATTCGATTTTCTTAAAAATTTAACCCTTTTCAGAGTGATTGTTCTATTATTTCCGTCTTCTTTTTTATTTTGTGCTATTTTCGAATATGGATATTTCTAATATGGGTAAGTACTAGTATATTTTTTTTCAAAAAATGAGTGTTGCACTTTTAGTTATCGCTATAAATCGTTTATATTTTCGCCTTATTTAACGTTTTAAAAATGCTTTTTTTTAACGCTCCTTGTTCGATGTTCATTGAAGGAACTTGCAAGTTTTCAGTACTTTGTTATTGATATTCATTATTAATTTTAATACATGTTATGTAATTATTTTATTAATAATGTAATATAAAAATGCAGTTATTACTATACGTAATAATCATATAATATTCTTATTTATAATTGTATTTTTTATATTTATTTATAAATATTATTACTTATTATATGTTATTTATTTATAATTATTATTATGTTCTTTATTTATAATTATTATGTTATACGAGTATGCTTATGCATTATTTTTATGTTATTATAATATGATGATTATTCTTTTTTATAATTACTATTACATTATATTATATGATTATTATACATAATAATTATTATTAAATCATACTATAAGAATATTATATATAATTACTTTTAAGTTATATTATAAGATTATTATATAATAATTATTATACATGTTACTTTTTATTATATTATACTGATATTCATTATTTATTGATTGCTCTTGGTTATTCTCTATCTCTTCCTATATCCTTCATTTGAAGTACATTTCAATGTATTTCCGAACAATTCTTTAAAATTATTGTGTATCATATTAAATTACCTCTGGGCCTCCATCTTGGATTCCATTCCAGCAACAACAAGCGCTGTTTGGCGTGATTCCTTTATCGCGCCAAGCGGCACTTGGCGCCATGCCCCGGGATATCAAACTAGTTCCACAACATATATACACATTAACAACATATTATACAAAATATATAACAAATCACATACTACAAGTGTTTTTTCTCTGTCCAAGTTATTCTTATTTCAGCTGGCCTACGTTGAATTTTCGAAGCTGCTTATGCAAAACAAAATTGCATTCTTGGATGCATTACGTAGTAGATTTTTATGATGTGAATTTCATTATGTCTTAAAAAGATTTTGTAGTCAGCCATTGTTGTAACTGTTATTATATTTGACTTGGAGTGTATTGACTTAAAGTAATAGCTACTTCATGTGAATTTCTATAAAAATATTTATATTTTACTTATTTTGGATAAATTCTTTTGTTTACGTCTAGCTGAGGATTATTTTTTTTGAACTCTTAACTTGAGAGAGCCTTTGAAATCATTTAGTTAAATAAGAGAAACTTTTAATTGTATTTCTTACATCATCTTGCATGAATACACGTTTTTGAAAACTCTGGAGTATTAAATAGCTGATAGTTGTAATTATTGTTTTATTAAAAGCAAAACCGCTTAAACACATGAAGAAGTGAAGGTGAAATCAGCTTTCTATAATAATATAAAGAGAAGTAAAAACAATGAGATTAAACTTAAAACATAAGCTCTAAAACGAGATGTAAAATGTGTACATCAGGAACTGGAAAAAAATGTGTCTTCAGCTTCACTTCTAAATGAAAAAAAAATCGTAAAGGATTTATATAAAGTTAAGGGGAGCATATTAAAATATTCCATGAAAAAGTTTTTTGTAGTTGAAGTATTCATTAAAAAAAGGTAGAGGAGAAATTATTTAAGCCTTCGTATGTGATAATGTATATCAAGATTAAATAATACTGTTGCGTTGATCGGGGTTCGAGGATCTTATGCAAAACAGTCACAACGAAAAATAACAGTTCTTTAAGGGAATTTATTGTCGAAATTCCAATCCTTGAAATACAGAATTCTGCAGCAATATTCACAGAGTAAATCTCAGAAGGTCTTCACAACTTCAACAGCACCCAGACACAATTATCAGTGTTTAAAATACACGGATGTAAAAGATTATTCACAAGCACGGTAATTACGGTCAAAACATGTTTACTAATCTTTGGTTGAATCAAGACTGACCCTCGTTTTGGCGAGCATTTCTATTTATAGGCCTGGCAGAACTTCCAGAAAAATCCTGCTTGCGTCATAGAGCGGGATATTAGTGGGTTTCTCCACAAGTTTCTAGAAGAATCCAGAGAGTCCCGAACCCATCAACAGGGTCACCAATATCGCCAAAATGGCCGCCAAAGTCGCCATATTGGCCACCAACTCGGTCTCCAAAAATGATGCCTACTTGGCTCTATCGCCAAGATTTCGCCAAGTTCTCATTGAATCGCCACTATAGCGTAAGGGACGGCATTGCTTGTGAATATTACAATTTTAACATAAAGTAATAACATAGAGTAATATAAATGCATTGCACATCCAAATAGAAATTTTTTGCACTATTTACACAAAATTCGTAACAATATGAAGAAAAAAAATTCACATACGGTTTTTTTAGCTGTTTTTCACGAGAAAAATGTTTTTCTTTGTTTATAATAATGTTTTAATCCCCAATAAAGTAATTTTATTGATTTTTAAAGACAATCTATGACAAAATTTTATTCAGGTATTACTTACATTTTAGATCTTCTTAGATACCATCTATTCGCCGATCGAATATAATTTTAAGGACGCTTAAATATATACATTAGGTTTACCATTTGAAGTTCAGCCTTAAACCACAGAACTCTTCAGTTCTAAAGCTCCAAGAAGCGTAGATTCACACAAAATTAAGTATAGTTTTTTTTAAACCATAATATTACGTTTTCATTTGTTTTTTAGTCAGATAGATAGGCACGATTTTGTACTTTTATTCTGTGGTAAGACCGAAATAAGTTCAACTTGAAAAAAATTGAATACGTTCAAAACTTTCAAGAAAAATATAAATTGTTTGCTGTAAATAAAAAATTCACAAAGCTAACCATTATTTTGTTGCTTCTTACTGCTAGTTGAAACTAGGAGTTTAGGTAGTTTATAATCATCAAAAAAGAGATAAATTTATAACATGAAACTTTCTTTTTTATTGCTTTTACGAGCAGTAAACTAATATGAAATTAAAATATCATTTAACATTAAAATTTGGAGTTTGCTATATTTCTTGGCATATTTGAGCCAAAAACTTAGAAAATATGATCTCGAGATATCTGGGGACATTTATTGCATAGAAATGAATGAAATATTTTCAAAGAAGGAAATAATTAAGATCAGATTTGAAATTAATCCTAAAACAAATAATATAAATATACTTTGGAATTTAAATATTGTATACATATTTTACCAGAAAAAGAAAAAACCTTTACTTTCATACTACTTTACACATTCACGCACTTAATATATTTTTATGTATATTTTAAAATTCTAACCACCTTAAATATTTCGACTTTATTTTGTAGTTTTTTTACATATCGATATTAAAAAAAAGATTGTCATTATATTTTCTAAATGTTTTTTCTTTCTTCCTACGGAAATTTTCGTGACTACAAAAAAAGAAAAAAAAAAAAAAAGATGAAATGGCAGTTGTACGGATATTGAAGCAATTAAAGAACAACTAAAAAGGAAATTCGCTATAAAAATGATAATCAAAACTGATTTTTTCTGTTGCTTCTAATATTGGGTTGGTGTATAGTTATCAGGCGTTTCTTTGGCGTGTTATATTTTAATAAAAATGAACAATATTTTATAAATTTATGAATTAAAATATCCTTCTACTTTTAAGTTATGAAAATGCGTGTCGATAATCATACTCATATACGTCATATCATGCTTTACCACTTTGAAAAGGGATGGAAAGCAGCGCAGTCATATCGTGATCTAAACGAACTTTTCGGTGGAGGCACTATCAGCGAAAGTCGATAGTGGGAATGGTTAGCCCGTTTCAAATCTGACAAAAATTGCTTGGAAGATAAGTTAGGAAGAGGTCGAACGTCGAATTTCGACCATCAGGCACTTTAGTCTGCAGTGGAAGTTGACGAAGGTTTGACAACTCGAATCCTGGGAGCCAACTTCAATGTGGACCTTTCAACCATCTTTCGTAGTCTCAAAAAGCTTGGAAAGGTTTTGAAATTGTCTGGATGTGTCTTCCACGAATTCAGGGACAACAATGAAGTCGAAAGTGTCTGAATTTTCACCGATTTTCTTGAACGAAAAGCGCAGAATCCCTTTCCTCAAAGATCTTGTCAGCGGGGAGTATTTGAATCATGGCTTCTCTTTAAAAATATCAAAAGAAAGAAGGTTTCGCGTTTCTCCAGGAGTTCCACCAAAAGGAATAACGAAGGACGCTCACTGTAAGAATGCAATGTAGTGTGTTTGGTAGTACAGAAGCGGAATCATCTATTGGGAAGTCATTTTATTCTTTGTCCTTGGAATCGATCGTCTTCCAAGTAAATTGAAAACAATTATAGAAGTAGATGGTGACTATACGCTCCGGATTAATCATTTAAAAATGTTTCTGCTGAATTTTTATGTTTCCTTTTTTATAATAAATAGTATTCAAGAACATCTGATAATTATGCATCAACTCAATATGTATTGATTTCTGTATACTTAGCCAAACTCATAGAAAAAATTATTATTTTAAAGCTTATGACGGAATTCAAAGGCTATATAACAAGATTAGTACTCATACTACATATTACTTAAAACTAAATTGAAAATAAATAGTTTTAAAATTTTATTTATGATTACTTTTATACTTACCACCCTTTGCAATGAGTAAAATTGAATTATTTTTTAATCTATATGGAGATGCCCAAAGATGTTGAGGACTTCTTGCTTTGGATACAGTAAGAGAACAATTTTGGAACACATTTAAAAGTTTTTCTTGGTGTTGATAATATTTGAGTAATCGTTGAAATGCTTTTGAAGTGTTAAATTTCGAAACTCTCAGAAATCTCAAGAGGAATTCGTCCTCCAAACATGGCTCTAAATCTTTTATTTCTACAAAATAAAAGTACTTATTTTTCATTAATTTATTGAAATTAGTAACATGTTATATAAAAAACATTCTATAATATTCAAGTTAATTAAATCACATTTCCCAAGTCAAATGTTATTAGCTTTGAATATGTAACTGAATTTAAACACGTTGATCTATAAAGGTTCGCCACCACTGGCTTATATGGTGCCGCACGAAAAAGTGATACCAGCTCCTGGGGAATGTACTACGTCGGCAAAAGTTAAATAGCAATGCGCAGCCGGATTAGAGAAAAAGAGATTTAACAAATTCTTTAATATTAAAATTTTTCAAAAAAAAAAAAAAAAAAAAAGAAGGAAAAACGAAAAAGAAAAACTATGCTGTTGAAATTACGTGTATGATAAAACGGAAGACGTAAAAAAGATTGGATCAAGCTGATTCGTTGGTGAGGGGAGAGAGTTGGGTTATGAAATGTTGCAATGTACTTTGTACAATTCACTACTTACACACATAGCACTCACTTATCAATAATCTTCGCTTTTGGTTTTACTTTTATTATAGAAAAATAAATTTATTTTGAGTCTAAAATCATCTATCGAAAATTGTTCTTCCATTTTTTCTAAAATTCAAACCATTTGTGGCAATATTAAATTTTGAAATTATTTTTCTCGTAATCTACATACCATATAATACCTTTTTTTCCATAGGTAATTCCGATTAGTAATAATATTTTTTTCGTGTATGTACATAGAAAATTAAGAAGAAACCCCTTTAAGTTTGCTTTCTAAGAACCTTTTAATAATTTTGAAAATTTATTTTTTAAGTATAACAGAAGCTGCAAAGAAAGAAAAATCATTTGCAGTTAAGTCAACATCTTTTTATACTTTTATAGAAAAATGTCAATTAATTTTTATTCCTTAAGAAATTCTCATATATTTCTTATCTATTGAATTTCAGTTAACAAAATTGTGTATCAAAGATAATAAGTAAGATATAAGAAAGCTTAAATGCACTGAAAATTCTTTCACTGAACTAAAGGAAAGTTCAAATGCACTAAAGAAATATATATGTAAACTAAAAATATTTTTAATATAAATATACACATAAGAACATTCTATTAAAAATTCATATTCTAAATATCCTAAAGGCCTTGACACTTTAATCTTTTGTTCAATTTTCTTTTTTGGTGGCTAATTGGCATATCAGTATGTTATTTTTCATTTTTCCTTTTGAATATTGCCCAACTGTAATTTCAACATCTTGCTTATAATACTTCCTTGCCATTTTATTGTTAATTTATTTGAAGGGAATTCTACGAAAATATTCGTTTGATCATATCTGACAACGTTCTGAACTGTGATTTTGCAAAAGCGTATAAATGATATATTTTTTATTTTTAATATTTAGTGTCACTTAAGTTATAATATACGTATAAAATTGTTTTAAAAATATTATTACAAAAAATTATTTAAACATAATTTTTTGCAAAAAAGGAAGAAAAAATTAAATTTCGTACTATGGAATTTTCTTTTTATGGAAAACACTCCTATAAAGATAATATTTTGCCAATATATAGTTAAGATTTCTGTTCAGAGCCTGAAATAGAATTTTTGAAAAACTCACATAACTTTTAGAGTTTCATTTGTTTTAAATAATATATATATATATATAACTGGTGTTTTTTTTGTTAAAATTTCTCTACTCTGATGTCTTAAAATATGAATTAATCTAGTACTGAATTATCGTGCGAATGCGCACTTTTATATAACGTATAACGCGCACTTTTAGCACAAAAAATAAGACCGAAATTTACGGGTGCACGTTATACACCGGTACGAAAATGAGAGCTTTAAAAATAAATATATAAAAAAAATGAGGATAGAAAAAAAGACTTCTACATAAATCGAAATATTGCTTATTTAAAAGGAATGACGCGCGCGTTGTCATGAACTTAAAGAGTTGTAGTGCTCGAAGTATAAGTATAAATATAAGTTTTTATAAAGCGTGAAATTATACCTCGAATAAATCTCTTTAAAACATAAGAGCATTGTGCACGCACATTTCAGGTTCCTTCGTAAAAAAAAAGCGCTTGCGCGTTATACGGTGAATATACCTAAAAACTAAAAATTACAGCTTGAAAGTATATGTGCACGTTATACGCCGGATTTTACGGTATATATTTCAAAAACCGTACTTCAGGCTCTGTGTAGAATTCTTAGCAATATACAGGAAAAATAATTGTAGGAGCAATTTTAATAAAAGGAGAATACTTTGAAAATTTGTCATTCTTTTTTTATTTTTTACCAAAGAATTGTATTTAAATAATTTTTTCTTGTAATAATGTTCTTTTAAAACAATTTTATGTGTATACTCTAATTATCGAAAAAATTATTCATTTATACGTTTTTCCAAAATCATGGATCCGAAAGTAGTCAGATACCTTAGAGAGAACAGCTTTTATCAAGCTTAAAGAAATACTTAAACTTTTCAAACTAGAAATATCATTAATATGAAAAGCTGATATAAAGTTTATATTAATAATTTTTTCAACTCTCAAAAATAAAGAAAACTAGGAATAAAAATTTTTTTGCCTTTTAAATTTCTTTTCAATTCTTCTAAGCATTTGGCTTTTGTCTCCGGGGATTCTCCAATTTCTTTTAAGACTGTCTGTAGTGCAAAATCATCAATTTCGGTATCTTCAAAACGTAAGAAATGTTTCTTCAAATCATCCATCTCTGAAGTGATAAGCAATCTAACCAAAAATAGGAAGGAAAGTATTAGTTTTTCAAAATTAGAAAAAATACTTTTAATGCATTTATTTCATGTAGTATATTATATTTTCTCCTGGAATACTTTGCCTATATCATACCTATATCATAACCTAATGTTGTGCTTCTCAAACTTTCAATACTTGCGATCCAATTTTCAATCATAATATTCATTGCTTGCCCCCCTCCATAAAATAACAATGTATTGATTTTAAAAATAACGTACTAAAAGCTACATGCAAAGGCTACAATATGACTTTAATTATAAACCGTACAAATTATCAAGATAAGTATTAAATTTTGAGTATAATTTCGTATATGACAAGCCCATGGGAGTCACTAGAAATTATTAATCTTGTTCTTAACTTAGTATTGATAAATTAATTATAAAATACATTATGCAGTGCAGATGCATTTATAAATATATTATATCAATGTAAACGCGTATTTTACTTTTTTATTTGTTAGAATGTATTTTGTTTTGTTTCCTTTCAGTAAAATTGCAATTTTTCAAATCTTTTATTTTTGACTTTTTGATAAGCTCACGTGAGAGATTATCTTGTGAGATTATCACGCCCTCCAAGGGGGTGCGCCCCACAGTTTGAGAAACGCTGACCTAATGATTAAATTTCTCTTTATTCTATAATGATTCCTCTGACTTACCGATTCTTAGATTTGAATAAAACCACTGAGAGATAAAATTGCTGTTTTTCATTAGTTTATAATAATTTTACAGTTAACAAGTACTTTTTGGTTTGATAATTTTGCTCTTTACGAAGAAATGTCTTTTCTTTCGTATTATTTAAATACATTTTTATATAATAATATTAGCTTGTGTTTTGAAACGTTTGGCACGATTTCTCTCCTTATTCTTATTCATCAAAATGAATCTTTCAAAATTTGATATAATTAAATTTTTTTCTAAATGCGAGATTTCCATTGCTTTAAACTAGGGATCTTCAACCTTTCAAGCTCTAGGTCCAAATTAATAAATTTACAATGATCCATGAACTACATCAATAAATCCATAGTGATCTGCGCTCCACACGACTGTCAAACATTATTGTAGTCAGGAAATTTATATAAAAAAGAGGAAATTTGCTTTACAAGACTACAACTGATTCTA
>BMAV01017746.1:41407-55278 GCA_019973955.1 Trichonephila inaurata madagascariensis | reverse complement strand
TTTACTAAAATATTCACCTAATTCTTTTTACTAAGGAATGGTACACTGCTGGCCATCAAAGTTTTTGCACAATAACTTTTTCAAGCACTGCATTGACACAAAAGCAATTTAAATGCTGGTTATAACCTTCGGTTTGACCATTGCAGTTCCAAAATTACGCAAATGACAACAAAGGTATATGAATGTATGTAGTATTTGAAATAAAGCAAAAGTGTTTACAAAATATAAACTAAAGTGTATAAGTTTAATCAAATATCATCAAACCAAAAAGAAAAAAACCATATTTAAAGGGATTAAATATAAACCGTACAAAATTATCAAGATAAGAGTTAATTTATGTGTATAATTTTATATATGACAAGCTCAAGAGTTTCTGATAGTTATTAAACTTGTTCTTAACTTAGTATTGTTAAATTAATTGTAAAATACATTGTGCAGTACTGATACATTTATAAGTGTATTATATCAGTGTATAAATGTGTGTTTTATTTGTTATTATGACAGAATATATTCCGTTTGTTTACTTTCTGTAAATTAATAATTTTTTAAATAATCTTTTTTTGAGGGGGCTTTTCTCAACTTGCTCGTGCCCCCTCATAGAATTATCACGCCCTCCGTGGAGGTCACGATCCCACTGTTTGAGAAACGCTGAGTTAATCACTTCCTGACGTCTTATCCATTAAATATTAATCTTAAGATACTTGACCACCAGTCGCTATCTATTAACTCTTAGAATTCAGCCTAACGATCAATGCTTAACCATTATATCGCCTACTCAACGACTGGCACTTAAACAGAATTTACATTTACATAAATTAAGTCATCTCAACGGAAAGCCCTTTTAAGCTGAAATCCCAGTTAAAGAATATTTTCCCTAAGAGAATTAGTAGAAAACCCAAATAGAGAACTCGTTATATCTTCTCACGCTTATATTAACCTGTGATCTTGAATTTTTAATTAATTAAATACGTTACATAGACCACCGTTTCTCAAAATGTACCCCCCTTCCGCCTAGAGGGGCATGATATCCCTATGTAGGGTGCACGGGCATATTAAAAACTTGAAAATAAAAGATTTAAATAAGTTTTAATTTAATGAAAGGAAGCAAAACAAAGTACATTCAGACATAATAAAATTAAACACACATTTGTACTGTTATAATATACTTATAAATGTATCAGTACTGCACAATATTCTTGATAGTTAATTTGTCATCATTAAATTAAAACCAAGTTTCATAATTACTAGTGCTCCCCATGAGATGGTCATATACAAAATTTAATGCTCATCTTGATAATTTGTGCAATTTATACGGGGAAGCAAAGATGAAAGTTATGATTGAGAATTGGGTGGAAAGTGTTGAAAGTTTGAGAAACACTGACCTAGACAAATGTAGTGCCGAAGTTTCATTTGTCCTCAACAATTTTTTCTTGGTGTTGGGAGTTTTTCCGCATCAGTGTTTATTATTCAAAAATAAGTTTCAATAAACATTTAAGTAAAATTGACATTATTTCGTTGATTTTTTCTAAACAATGTCATTTAATTCAAATAATATACCGAATAATTAATTTAAAGCAACAATAATGTAATCTCAATTGGTTAATTATAGAGGTGGGAGGCCCCTGGGCACCCCCAAGGTTTTCTACTTCTAAATTGGGGTGGACTGTCATCTGCATGGTGCTCAAAGGTAAGGCTAACGACAGGCGTAAAAATTCTAGCCCTTAGCCGCGATGAATTTCGCGGGCCTCGATCTGACTTCGTCAGGCAGGTGGCATTAGTCACAACAACAACTATAACAATTACAGAGCGTGAGAATATCTTGCAAAAATCAGCATTGCTTTTACGAAATTTTAGATTTATTATTATTTTAAACAAATATTTTCATTTTACTTCTTCAAGATGTAAAGAAGTATAAAGGATTTTTAAAATAAGAGGAATCCTTAGATAAAAATTAAATATAACAGTTGTTTGAACGTCAGAGTACCTACTAGAACAACTTATCAAAAATTTGCGTAGTAAAAAAAATATATAATTACAGAAGAATTTAAGCACTTATTTTTCTTATTGTTGACAAGGAAAAAACATAAAAATACCATGTGGCATTCTATTTGTAGTTTCTTGCTCTTCGTGAGACCTTGGAATTTATTAACTTGGAGCCGAAGCTGGTTTTTATCGCTTGGTGTTATAAAAAGGAAAAAATAGATGTTTCAAAAACAGTAAAGAAAGAAGAAAAAAAAGAAAAAAGAAAGGGGGAAAAAAAGAAAAAAAGAAAGAAAGAAAGAAAAAGGAATTTTTTTTATTTACCTTCTTAGATATAAATCCCTTCCTTGTGAATTTTCCTCAAAACTTTTATTAGAGAGATAATTATTATCTCATTACAAAAGATTTTAAGCGTAGTGCATTTTCAATTCTTCGCTCAACTCAACCTTTCTTTGTTATTAATTTTGCTTTAAAAAAGCTGCACATTCTATAGATCATCAAATGCAAAATTTTGAAGAACACTATTATCAAAGAATATCAGTCATCTATGAAGATAAAAGTACAAAAACCTATATAAATATATATTTTTCAATTCCTACTATTAGTGCACACTCAGATATATATATATACACATACAGTAGTGGCCAAAATTGTGGACACCTTTTTAAATTGTTATGTTTTTTAAGTTTGTATATGCTTATATAAAATTTTACGTTGCACAAAATGCTAAATATTTTATATCATTTTAAATAGAATTTAATGCTGAATTTAATACAAAAAGAAAAATTCAAATATTTACAACGCACAAAAAGTTATGCTGCAGTAACTGTCGATATACATAAGATACTGATGATAGCAGTGAGTCATGAGAGCTTAGTGAGGTTGCATTTATTCTTTATTACGGCTTCACATTGATGCTTCGCTGAGATGAAACTAGTTTTAAGCTCTTTCTACGTTATTACATGATGCCAAGAAACAATTATATCCTTAATTAGTTCTTTTTTATTTCATGGGAACCTCATTTGGACAAGAGTTTTCAAACGGCGCCACAAGGTTTCGATAGGATTCAGGTCAGGACTGTTTCGTGGCCAGAATAACAATGATATTTAGTCAAAAAGCAATGACATCAAATAAAAGAATAGATTAAACACATGTGTGACGAGAAAGTGGTATTTCCTTTGTTAAAATTACATAACAGGTGGGTAGTTCAGTGACTACCCCAGGAAACTGAAAGTTTTGCTTAAGATGTCAGGAGACAAATTTAATAAAAAAAGGCAGGAAAGACCGAATAAGGTGCACCATATTTATTGATGACAGAAGAACAAAAATACTGTGTTTCAGAGGTAAAAGAATTTCCTGGACATCCATCAGAAGTTATCTGAGTGATGCTGGTGTTTCTGTCAGTTGAAAAACATTTAGGAGTAATTTAGCAGATGTAAGATTAAAAGGTAAAATTCCACGAAAACAGCCGTATCTCAATTTACAGCAGCACTAAATGGGTCTACAGTGGGCAATAGAACACATTAATTGGACAAATGATTATTGGTCACAAGTTATATAGAGGAACGAAACTAAAATATCGTTATTCGGTAGTGATAGCCTAAATTATGTAAGAGGTAAGTTAGGATAATAGCTGCATCCTGACTGCATCCAAGAAACTGTGAAGTACCCACATAGTTTTATCATTTAGTCATGCATATCAGCAGATGGTATCGGTCATCTTCATATCATCGACGGGACACTGAATGTCATAAAATACATTGACACCATTCTAGAAACCAAACTTCTGCCTTCCCTCAAGGATCTATTTACTAACAATGCTTCATTTATTTTTCAGCAAGATTCTGTTCCTCGCCCCACAGTAAAGTAATTGGAAGACTGTTTCCATTCTAAGATCATTAAGTTGTTGTCCTGGACAGGAAACAGTCCTGACCTCAATCCTATTGAAACCTTGTGGCACCATTTGAAAACTCTTGTACGAATGAGGTACCCATGAAATAAAAAAGTACTAATTGAGGATATAATTGTTTCTTGGCTTCATGTAATAACGTAGGAAGAGCTTAAAACTATTTTCAGCTCTTTGAAGTATCAATGTGGAGCTGTAATAAAGAATAAATGCAACCTCACTAAGCTCTGATAACTCACTACTATCATCAGTATCTTATGTATATCGACAGTTATTGCAGCATAACTTATTTGCTTTGTAAATATTGGAATTTTTGTTTTTGTATTGAATTCAGAATAAAATTTTCTCTGAAAAGATATAAAATATTTAGCATTTTGTGCAACGCAAAATTTTATATAAATATACAAACTTAAAAAAAAAACAATTTAAAAAAGTGTCCACAGTTTTGTCCACCAATGTATATACATTCGAACCTCCACATAACGAGCTTCTATATTGCGTATTTTTCTATATAGCGAACTTTTTCCAGGAACCAAGAACATTTCACACTTTCCTTTGTAAAATAACCTCCCTATAGCGAAGTCCATTTTCTATATAACGAACTTTTTCACTTGTGATTCAAATTTTTCTCCCTTTTCTTAAAGTATTTCTGGCCATTTCGAGTCATTCTGTCTTTTAGCATATTTTATGGTGGTCATAAATCTTGAACTGGTTTTATTAGGTGCCTAACTCGAAGAGAGCAACATAATTCTGGACGTTTCATCCAAGAAGTGCAAACTTTAAACCCCATTGTCCAGTTCACTGGAAACATCTTCCATATCCCTTTTCGCCCTCAGTGGAGTTTCGTATCCTTGAACTAATCTCCATTCATTTGTAGTATTGATCAATCGTAATGGTAACTTAGTTTCTTGTGGCTCGAAAATGTTAAAACGTAAGTGCTTGAGGATCAAAGAAAAACTTTTAATTCTTCAGGAAGTGGATAAAGGTTTTTCTTTCTTTTTTTATAGGTAAGATATATAAAATAAATATATATTAAGTTACAAAAAGGTGTGAATAATTACTTTTTTTAAATATATAGTGTTTATGAACTTAAAATTTGTTTTATGTGGTTTATAAGGAAAATTGATAGATATGAACCTCTATATAACAAATTTTCCATATAACGAACTTTTTTCGGGATTTAGCGAACTTCATTATATAAAGGTCCGACTGTATATATATATCTTGTTCAATTTCAATCGTCAATAAAATACTTTTTATTCATTCGCTTTAGTACAAATACATTTTTTGAAACTTGTAGTGGATGACACTTGATGTTAATACAGTTTTTTCAAATATTAATTCTATTTAATTAACGAATAAATAGTAACAAACAAAAATAATAGTTCAACATCATATATAAAAAGGAAAATCACTCTTTGTGTCCCTGTAGCGCAATGGATTACGCGTTGGGATTTCTAATCCAAAAGTCGTGGGTTCAAATCTCAACTGAGATGGCCTAATTTCTGAGAATATGACTTTTTTTTTGCTAAACTATTTTATTGGAATAATTAAATTTAATTAATGAATAAATAGTAACAAACAAAAAAAAATCGTCCAACACCCTATTTAGAAAGTAAAATGGAAAATGGCAAGGAAAATCGCTTTCTATTTTGCCACTTAATGGTGTAATTCTGTCCTATGTATATACATATTTATATTAATTGTAATTATTTAATAAAAATTAACTAAAATAAAATTTTTCTTTGTTGGCTTAAGTAGGAATTCACTTAAATTTTTTTTTATATTACTTGTTTTATTGTTATTGCTAAAGAACAAGAATTCATTCAATCCTTTCCCATTCTTAATTGACCGGTTAACTTAAATTACATGCGGTATTTTCGTATGTAAAGCAGTACTCTTAGTTCCTAACTAAACTGATAGAAAAGAAACTACCAACACAAGAAAGAATTATTGTAGACTAATGGAACTTCGGCAATATATTTGTCAAGGTAACATACTTTGATTAAAATTTAAAGACCACAGGTTAATGTAATCCACGCATTAATAACAGGTGTAACTGCAGAATTTTGAATACAAGCCTGCAAACGAGAATGCATTATATCATACAGGAGCCAGATATCAATTTGTGGGATGGAATTACATGTCTGCTACACTTGATCAATCGACATAAGTGTGTTTAACTTTGATTGTGGATGACGCTGAAGTTTTCGTCTAATGATGCCCCATTCGTACTCAATTGTAAAAAGATTTGGTGATCTGGCAGACCAGGGCAACCCATCGACACTCTGTCGAGCATGTTGGATTACAACATCAGTACGAAGATGCATGTTATTCTGATGGGAAACATCACCATGAATAATGTTCATGAATGATAATCAATAATTGATCAGACTGACGTACAAGTTTGCAGTCAGGGTGCGTGGAATAACCACAAAACAGCTCCTACTATCATAGAAAATTGCGCCCCAGAACATCACTTCGGGCTTAGGTCCGATGTATCTTCACCACCAAACGGCTGTTTTCAGGCGCTGACCTGACATTCCTTTAATCAATACACGACCATCACTGGCACAAAGACAGAAAAAACTCTCTTCGGGGAACGCAACACATCACTACACCTTCCAATGAACTCTAGTATGACATCACTGAAGTAGAAGATGTCAGCGATTTGGAGCTAAAGATATGAACACTGCAGGGTGTCTGGCTTGGAGCTATTCCTCAAACAATTGATTTGTAACAGTTCACTGATTCAGTCTGATGCGAACAAAAGCTATAATTTCTCCAAAAGATGCATTGCGATACTCCACAGCTATGCGGCGAATATTGTGGTCTTCTCTGTCAGTGGTGACCCGTGCGTAATTGGATCCCGATTTTCTTGAGGTATTCACTTCTTGGGACCATTGCTGTCATCAATTATGTTTTGTGGATGCATTCCTACCAAGTCTTTCTGCAATATCATGGAAAGAAAATCCACCTTCGTTTAGCTCTTTTGTACGATCTCTCTTAAACTTTGTGAACTATTGATAATGGCTTCTTCATCTTTTTAAAGGAATTATTGATTAACATCAGCTCAGTAAGTAAAATCTCAACTATAACTCACGAACTTTACAGCGTGCATTTAAAGTATACCTGATTCATACATGGTCAAAGTGCTACATTTATACTAGTGCCACACTTTTGCTCCCAACTCAAAATTCGGTAAGATGTATAAGCATGCATATCAAATATCGTTTATCTAACAGAACTTTTTCTAGGTGTTGGGATTTTTTTACCGTCAGTGTATAATGAAGTGGAGAAGACGAAACCTGAGTTCATTCCTTTAACTTCCACTCTACCTACTTGAATATTTTCAGTATCAGTTTCATTCTAAGTTTCTTATCTTTAATTAATTTGAATGGTCTTTGACATAGTCAGAATATCATCTTATGGCTCACATTTCATGCATTCTAAGACATTATCTCCCTACTTAAAGTTATTCGATCAGTTGGAACAAAAGTAATTAAAAATTTCATTCCTTGCAGCGATTTGCTTCAAAAATATCATGCCTTGTAAATCAATGATAAATTATTTCTAGAAACAACTGCTGTGGCGTAAGCAAATAGTAATCTCAGAAGCCATAATTTTTCACTAATTTAATCTACTTGATGGGTCAGGGTTATTGGCAATATATTTTTTTAATAATTTCCTTAATTTTCTAGAGCTATAAGAATTTTATATTCCTGCTTTTATAAATTCTAAAAATATATTATGTATTTATCTTATGCTGAGGAAAATATGTTTGGGGAATTTTCGTGCACTTTGGTCATATACATATCTGTCAAATATTTTTTCCTTAGTGTCATATATCCAATCAAGCAACTCTTAACCACAAGCAAATAACCTCCAGATAAGTCAAACTTCATTAAAAATTGTATTTTTGTTTCCTCATCACTTGTGCTTGTCATCCAGTTTCCTTTCTTTTATATGAATACGAAATGTTTTTCAAAAGAGTTTTTATTAGCTTTTCATAGTTTCTTAGAAGTGTTTTGTCAAGAAGCAATTGGTAAATCAAATCTCTTTATACTCTCCAGTTTGTGGTAAGTGTAACAAATATATATTATGGCTTAATTTTATTATTCATTAATGGAAGGAATTCAATTATTTATAGTGTAGCTTTCGTTTAATAGGCACTTTAAAAAGTAAATTGAAAATCTTTATATATATTTATCCTATTCAAATAAGTATTTTATATATTCTCCTTTTTTAAAATTTATTTTAAACTTATCTTTTAAGGTATCCGACTACGTTCGGAACCCTGATTTTGCAAAAGCGTGTAAATGGATAATATTTATGATATTTAGAGTCACTTAGATTAGAATACATGTATACAATTGTTTTAAGGACATTATGACAACAAAAAAATTATTTAAATACAATATTTTGGCAAAAAATTAACTTAGAATAAACTTTTTTCCAAATGTTCTCCTTTTGTTATGCTTCTATTGTATTAATATTTTGCCTGTATATAGCTCAAACGTCTGTACAGAGGCTCAACTAGAATTTTTGAAACATATAACTTAGAAGTCGGTTTATCCATGTTTTACGAAAACAGAAGGGAGAAATTTTAAGAAAATACGCCGATAATTATTTCAAATGGTTGTAACTCTGAAAATAATCTGAATTTTTCAAAAATCATAGTTGAGCCTCTGTACAGAAGTCTGAGCTATATATAGGCAAAATATTATTATAATAGAAGCATTTTTTACAAAAGGAGAACATTTGGAAAAAAAGTTATTCTAAATTCATTTTTTGCCAAAATATTGTATTTAAATAAATTTTTTTTGTCATAATGTCCTTAAAACAATTTTATACATGTATTCTAATCTAAGTGACACTAAATATCATGAAAATTATCCATTTATGCTCTTTTTTAAAATCATGGTTCCGACCGTAGTCGGATACCTTAATTATGATTCAAAGTAATAAAAACGTTGTCTATTTAAAAAAAATTTGAATACCTCTACTTTTATATCATATCTGTTTTAATATTCTGAAGACCAAAAAAAAAAAAAACAGAAAAATATTAAAATCATATACACACACACACACATTCAACTCTTCTTTTACATGGTCTTTTTTTACACGATTTTGAAATATCAAAGTACACCAATGTATTATTTTGCAGGAATTTTTTGTCCTAACACGAATCCTCCAAAACATTTTTTTTCTGGAATATTACATGGAATACCTGAATTTTTTATATTCACTTTTTTTTCTTTATTTCGTTGTGCTTCAATTTGAACAACACAGTATTTCGTTCTTCAGTATAATTGTATTTTGTATGAAAGTGTTCAGTTTGTAGGATGAAATATATAATTTCTATAAAGTTCTAAAAGTTGATATTCAAATTAAGGTTATTTTTAATTTGATGGTGAAATTTTCAATGTGATTTTTGTTGATGATAATTCTTTTTATTAAAGGCCGTTAATAACGAACGGAACTCGTCAATTGAATCAAAGCCGACATTTGTGCTAGACATATCTGACATATCTACTGATGATAACGATTTTAATTTAACTCGTAACAAACGTGCACGTTTGTTGTCAAGTAGCGATGAATAGTTGTTAGTTAGACGTTTTATTCCTAATTTCAGAATTTGAATTTTTATATATTGTGTGTATTTATAAATTAAACTTTTTCTATGCACTAATTAAAATGTTTTTTAAAAATAAAAATGAACAGTTTTTGTTTTATAAATATATGACATTTATTTCATTACTGCTTTTTGTTTTGCTCACTTTTTTGGCAAAAAGTTGAGAGTTTTTTCATCCTACACTATTTTTTTAAGTTGAGGAACAGATCACCAAATTTACCATATTTTTTTTCTTTTTCCCCTGACGGGGATGCACATTGGTATCTTAACCTTTGCAGACCTAGTAATTCTCCAGGAGCTGTTATCACTTTTTAGCGGGGTACCATATAGGCAATACCAATTTCCATAAGTAATTTTGACACCCATTTTTCTCCCCAGAGGGAGGCACCTGAGCTTTTGACGATGCGAACCTGTACTAGGATTTAATTTTGCCGAGAGTACCCAAACCAAAAAGACACACTCTAGGGATCTTTTACATGCCGCACAATCATATGTCGATTTTTTGCATCATGAAAATCCATCGAATTGGGCCGGGGTCGAACCTGCAACCTTGGGTGCAGAAGGCCAGCAACAAACCAACCACGTCACCCTGCCGGCAAATTTATCATATAACGCAAATGTATTTTTGACACAATTTTTTTTGCACTGTTTTTGAAGAAACGTGTACACCGTATAAAAAAAAGTGTTGGATGTATATCGATAAAACTAATATCTTTGGAGAAATAAAAATATAGGATCCTCAGTTCCATGTATAATATTTAAATATTTCCTTTTATGTAGATATTAGCGATATTTTTCGTATAATAAGATTTAATGGAACTGCAAATCACACACTGAAAGACAAGGCCCTTCAGCAATATCCCTCGTAGCAAAGTCCAATGTTGAAACACAATCAATCAATCAATTACTCAATAATATAACAACAAGATTAATAGTATTACACGACTTATTAGGAAAAAGAATTGTTTTAAAAGTTAGAATATAACAGACATTCGTCGTTGTCAAACCCATACCTACTATGTGCAAAAGGTATAATATGTCACATTGCAGTTTTTATTTGACAATATTCAGTCTGATGTACTTTGCATAGTTTTTAGAGACCACAATCCACCGTATAATGCTTAGAGTTAAAATTAGTCTATATAGCAGTTTTTTTGTACGAAAATTGGTTTGTAAACTTGTAATAATAGTTAAAATGTTGAAATCTTCACTAAGTACACACGACAGATATTGGTTTGACAACGACGATATTCCAATTTTCTTAGAAACTATTCATCAATAAGTTATTCAAAATATTTCGTCTTGCTATATTGTTCTTGTGGAAATTCAAAAGAACCTTAAAATTTTTAAGGACATAAATATCGCAGTGTCTTTTACTTTTGTTCGTGACCAGACTAAAATTTGTTTAAATGAAAGGGCTGATTTCTCGGCTAAGTTAGTTCATATTCCAAAATCACTTAAAACAACAAAAAAAAAATGTTGTCATTCTTTGGAACACTTCGCACGCGTCATTAGTTCACTCTTTTTTGACCAAGAAATTTTTTTCGTCGATTCCACAAAGACTGTTTTGTGATCACTTTTTTATAAATTTTAATATTCCACAATTTCTTACTGGTCATGGCGATTCTAAAGTGTACCTGAACAGATTTAATCTAGGGTCATCCAAACTTTGAGACCGCAACGTTGGGGATAAGAAAAGTGTTGAACATTTTATCCTTTTTTAATAAAAATTTAAAAAAGAAAATCCTTAAAGGTTAAATTGAATGGTCTTACAATTATCTAGAGTCCGAATTTTTTTCCGCTTCTTTCAAACAAAGCTTCACAAATTCATGTTATTTTGTAACTTTATTGATTTGATTATGTAATTCTTCTTTGCTCTTATTTTACAGCTTAGTTTTTTTGGTTTTGTTTCTTATTTTATTTCATTATTTTATTTGTTACGAGACTTTTGTTTTGTTATTTATTCTTTATTTTATTTATCTTTTTTTCAATTCCTACTATTAGCTCACTCTGTCTCTATATAATTTTCAACCGTTAATAAAATACTTGTAAAGTGCCCCCCCCCTTGGGTGCCCTTCTCTTAGATTATCAGCGTGAGCTAGAGGTGTAGGAATAAATAAAGAACTTGAGACATAGCCATCCTGTGATAACTATGTCTTGGGTGATTCGCGTAAGCTAGAGGTGTGGGATTATCTAAATGATGAGACATTTGTGATTCTTAACACAACTTTTATTAAGAATAACTTAAATTACTTAATTCTAAATAACAACTTTCTTAAAGTGAGAATAAGCCACCAATTAAACTGATTATTCAAGTCAGATCGCACAACTAGATCACTTATCTTAATTATAATAATTTAACTGTCTAATCTAACTTCTTATACAAAATATTACCTTTTATAGAGTCACCTTCCTTCCTAGGTTGAAGATATTCCTATTATGTTATTGGTAGGAGAGAATAATCAGGCTTTCTTAATCCTTATTATAATTAATGGCGATGATCGTATCCTCCTTCCAGAGCTGTAGGACATCTAACATTTATTCCGAACAATTCCCCACTAAGTTATCTCTAGGCTTGTCGTCGTTCTATCTCACCAAACCTTCTATCCTTTTAAAGTATATCCCATTTGCATACTAGTTCTGCTTCTCTTCTTGGTATTGGGTTGGAAAAGTTTTGCCATTAATCGTGGCCGTCAAAGAACTTAGGAGTTATGTTAGAAGAAGAACGCGAGAGACGTCACAAACTAGAAACTGCAATGATCTTAATATGACTTTATTAATATCTTAACTTAAACCTTTAACAGATTAGATAATAATATGATATGTAAGAAAATCTACGGTGGCTAAACACACAATATATAATACCGAAATAACGTAACTCGGACCACTATCAATAACTAACTCGTCTAAGCTTAATTTCTAAGCGATCACAGATCCGAATATTTAAATAGTCACTCCTACCTTTATTGTCCAACGAAGTATCAATCTATCGAATCCTATTTGAAGTTGCGGTTCACTGGCGTGCAATGGTATGCACCTTGACCTAAGGGCTCTCGGTCACGGGTAACTTCTGTTGGCTGTCACTTAACCTCTCAAAACCTCTTCACACTTGAAATACGGACTATCATAACATTCCCCAAATACCACCCCGCTTACTCTAAACTTCTGATATTTAAAAGCTTCCTAATTTGCATCTTTCCTTCAAGCTTTACTTCTTGGGTTGGTTGGAAAAGAGTTGCCATTCATTCTGGTCCCAAAGAACCCAAAAGGACATGTTAATAAAAAGATGCGTGAGCCCGTCACATACTTTTTGTTCATCCCCTCAATTTCAAATATGCTTTTTTAAATTTGTAGTGGATGACACTTGATGTAAATACAGTTTTTTTAAATATTAATTCATTAATTAAATTTATTAATTTATTTTTTAACTTTAAATTTATTCCACACTATTTCGGAAGAAGTTAGACCTAGCTGCAATAGATGGGGCCACCAAAGTAGGAATTGACATAATTTTTTTTACATTACTTGCTGTTTGTTCAATTTACTTCTGTAACTTCCACGTGATGCTTATGGTGCACGGGAATTATTATATTTGTCTTTAATAAAATAAATACATAAAATTTTTATGATATCTGAAATAGATATCCACATGACAATTTAAAATTTTTAATTTAGAACATTTTTTTATTATTTTCTAAAGAAATAGGAGTGACAGAAAATTATAAAAATAATTTAGTTCAATCAATAAAGTCCTTCTTCGAAATTTTTGGAATATATAGCCATTGAAATTAACTTAAATTATAATTCTATAGTACGTAATAGATCCTTTAAGACTTTTTAACAGTGTCGACAAAGATCAAAATTGCGAGGTTCGTTGCCAATAACCATAGCTTCGAAATGTAACGTCAATAACCTATAAATCAATGAATTAAAGCCTCTGAACATTTCAAAACTAGAAAGAAAACAAAATTTATATTTAATCTTAAAAAGGAAGTTTCTTAAAAATTGTTACAATGATTGTAAATACCTTATGCCAAAATAAATAAAGTAAATTAAGAAAAAAACTCAAAATATACATATAAGATACTAGCCCATGATTTCTCAACATAGTCCTAAGGTAAGAGAAATTTCTCCGAATTCTTTCAAATCAAATCCTTTACAACATTTTCAGAATTGATTCACAAAGCAAGTAATATTCAAAAAAAATTTTTTTAAAGTCAATTCCTACTTAGATCAAAAAAGAAAAATTTTATTTTAGCTATTTTTTATTAAATAATTAAAATTAATATAAATATGTTTATACATATAACAGAATTACAACATTAAGTGGCAAAATGAAAAGTGATTCTC
>BMAV01017746.1:0-18562 GCA_019973955.1 Trichonephila inaurata madagascariensis | reverse complement strand
TATATATATATATATATATATATATTGCCAATTTTTAGTACAAAACAAAACACAGTACGGGCTCATGAACTATGCACCTTGCACTATTTTACAACATTGTGACATTTGTCACAGTGGACAATCACTTTGAAGAAAGCCCTCTGGTAAAACTTGGTGCCCTTTAATGTAAAAATTCTCGCACTACCTTCGACGTTGTTTTCATTCGTGGATGTGGAGGGATTGTAACAACCTAATAGAGGTTGTTGGTTTTTAGGGTTTGAGCAGAGATCAGCCATAGTAAGTTTTAAACTCAATTTTATTTATCGCTTTTACTTAATCAATACAACTAAAGGTAAGAAATGCACTTAGCAAATAATTGGAAGAGTTATCACACGGCTTAGGGCTACTAACATATAAGTATAATTTACTCCACTTACTCTTGGAGCACTCTTGACTCATTGTAATCACTTTTAATCTCCAATTATCAATTATCGACCATCCAACGACTAACATCGCGTACCTAATTGCCAACGCTTAAATAGAACAACTCATTTGAATAATTCAAGTCTTCTTGTTCGAGGGAACGTTTTCAACAGAACTAACAATTAAAAAGAATAATTTTACCCCAAGAGGAGATTAATGGAGGTTCTGTGGATAGATCCGTTACAGGTCAACCTTAATCCTCCACACTATGTCTTCCTTCACTGACCATACAACATTAGTGACTACCATTTGAAGTGACATAGCCTCTTAACCATACTCGGTCTGAAAGTGTTCATGGATGGCGGATACCTTAGTCCCGAGTGCCCATTCTTATTGGATAACAGCATGTCCTACTATTGGCGACCTCATTGTCAGAATACGTCTGTCTGCCAACTTGATTTGTACTCGAATAACCTCAGGCACGCCGATCTTCTGCTGCCTTCTCTTCTGCGTTAGTCCTCAAACACTTACTCTACTCCCGTCGTTTAATCAACAATGGATGCGGGTTCTTATGGCAATGGTTTGTTTCCCCTAAAGTATTATCTTTTTCAAAAAAGTTACGATTTACTTTTGGAACATCCCTCGTAAAACGAACTGTAAAGCCTATAA
This sequence comes from Trichonephila inaurata madagascariensis, assembly GCA_019973955.1. Taxonomy (NCBI): domain Eukaryota; kingdom Metazoa; phylum Arthropoda; class Arachnida; order Araneae; family Nephilidae; genus Trichonephila; species Trichonephila inaurata. The sequence continues at coordinate 17,491 of BMAV01017746.1, read as the reverse complement.
TATTCCTATCAGTGGTTCAATGGGGAAAAAAATCTTAAAAGTTTACTGATGGAATATTTCTGAATTCAAATAAGTTTGAAAGAAGTGAAACTTTTTTAAATTAATTTTCTGAAATCAAGTTATTATATTACATTGAATTTTTGTGTTTGTTATTTATAATTCTTTCTCTCTTTAAATATTAATAAACGCTTTCTCATATTTTATAAAATAATAAATTGTGTATCAAGTACAAGCCGCAATTCTTTTGAGTACTCGAAATATAAAAATTTGAAGAACTTAAATTTTTAAAATTTTTATTATTTTTTTAAATAAATGTATGGTTTCTTTTCAGAATTGCCTACCTGCAAGAATTCACAGTTACCATATTGTTAATCCGTCCATAACATCTAGAGTCTGCATCGAGATTATGAAGCATTTTTTTACAGAGGAATTAAAAAGAAAGGTTAGTTGAATAGATAACTATAGGACTTACATACTATGGCAACAATGCTAACGTTTAAAATAATTAGCCAAGTTGGCAAATTCGATTTCGCGTGTATCGTACGTAAGTACCGATAATTATAAACATCAGGAAAGTAATTTGTAACATTATTTAATTTGAAAAAGTTGAAAGTGAAGAGAAACAAAAAGATTTTAAAAATAATTCTTTCAATTTATCCTTTAACATGAATATTAAATAAATTATTAATCTTCCTTTAGCATATAGTACACTTTGCGTAAACGTTCCGGCCAAGCCAAAAGGGCTTTTTTGACCATTTTTTGGGATTTTTGTTCAACTTCTTTGATTGGTTTTTGAATCCATTTTGGAGTGTTCTTACTTTACGTCTGTTTAATTGTTTTCTTAAGTATCCCCATGCGAAGTAATTGCAAGGAACACACACACAGTCAAGGGATGGTGGTAGCCATTTCTCAGGAGGCAGAAAATTTATTTTTTAATCTTTCAGCCATTTTATAGTTGATTTTGCAGTTTGATTTGGAGCAGAATTTTAGTGAAAAACAAAGTTTCATTGAGGGTAAATACATTTACTTTTTTGATCAAGTGTTTCAAAACTTTATTGTGTTAAACATCAATTTTAGCCTTTGGTTCTAAAAAAAATGGTTTTGTTAAGCCTTGAAAGGACATTCCCATCCATACCATAACACCTGACTCCTAACTTTCTTTTTGCAAAACAGCTGCGCTTTTGCGCATTTTTTGTGTGAAATATATTGTATCTTCGTTTTGCGAGTTGTGAATGACAGATGAAACATTGCTTTATCGGAAGTTATCCATGCTTTGTATCTACCTTTGCGTAACATTAAATACAGAGGCAAAGAACATTTTCTTTGTTTTTCTACGGACTAAACTGACACATTTGAAGACAGACTTTTTTATAGCCAATTTTCATTATCTGACGACAAATTGTCGATTGTGGTACCTATAGTTTCTTTGCTAATGTTCTTTAAAGCAGAGGACTTTCTACACAGCTTTAAAATTTCGTTTTGGGTTTGAGGATCTAATTTCGAAGTCATAATTTACTCTCATTAATAAAAATTGTTAGATTAGTAATTTAAATGTTTCATTTTTAAAATATAATTGGCAGCAAAGCGATAAATATTTACCATGCATAGCTATATGCTTTTAAAATTGGTCACACTAATTTTGAATCAACCGGTATATGTACAATTGTGTGTGTGTTATTATTTCTTTTATTTTTGTTGAAGAAATAGTTAGAAATAAACAGCATAAAATACATGTTAAGAAATATCTTTAAATGATGCAAAACTAATGTATAATAAAACTGTAAATCTACATATATTATTGACCTCTATTCTCTAACTCTGCATGCATTATCACGGAAATCGAATTGTTTCAAAAATGTCCTGCTGAATCATATTGGTAGTTTGGTTTTGCACGCCACACCTGAAAGGTTGCTGAGCTTTGGGCTGATGCGTGTTAAATCTGCCTGTCTCGAAGTCCACGTGATGGCGTGGTGTGGAAGTTAGAAAAGTGGACTACCATCTCAAGTGTCATCTTGTCATTTGACAGAACTTCAAAATTAAAGGTCCTTGCCTAACAGCCCTCGTGTTGTTTTATAATGTGATATTATAAAAAATTCGAAAAAGTTAAACAATAAAAAGACATATAATTTTTTCTCCCCTTTACTTATACAAAGCACTAGAAGTTAAAAATTTCACAATATTGAGATTGACATTTCACAACAAAATTAATGAGTAACATTATTGGGTGCCTTTGTTCATTTAAAGCCCATTTAAGTATAGTATGCAATGGTTTTAAAATAGTACAGTTACTTTAAAAACATTGATTAAGAAATTTAAGAAGATTAAGGAATATATTTGAGATTTTTATAAACCTTCTTCTGTTTTGTACTGCAAAAAATAAAAGGATTTGGAAGCTACAATTTTGAAGCCAATGATATTTTGAAATTACGCAAAAAATTCAATTTAATTTAAAGTATGTGACTACCCAAAACTCGTTGTTTTGGTGAAAATTTTCGAAATTTTCTGTTATGTTTTTATTTTATAGTCCATACATTTAAGATTCCCCGAAAACTCTATTTTTGTTTCTAAGTGATATTTCAAAGCAGCAAAATTTAGATAATAATTAGTAAACCGGAAAATGAGTTTACAAACCGGAAGCAGATCCTTTACAAAATATTTTAAGATATTGAATTGAAATTTTCAGAACATGTTTTATTTAGTTTTATCTGTATTAGACTATTATCTAATCTTTTGTATATATATTCCTATGTATTTTTATATTGTACTTTTGTATAGAAAATAACATTTTTTTAAAAGCTTATTTACGTGACAAAAATGACATATTTCAAAAACTTTCAAAAGTATCAAGCAAAATCTATAGCTCTCAGCATAAATAATATTTATCATGTACCTGTATAAATATTATTCGAATATATTAATTAGAATTTTCAGTACAAGGCCACCATGTAATCGTACTTTTCACTAAAATTTCACTCTAAATTCCCAATATATGAAAAAATTATTTTTAATTTGTGGAAAATTCGCCTGATTCCTAGTTATATGGCCCATTTCAAACAAAAGTGTTTTATTTAGGTTGAAAATTTATAGATTTCCCAAAAAGTGCTCCCAAGGTAGTCAAGCATAGCTTGAAATAACTTTTAAAAATATCCAAAAATCTCATGCTGAAATTTTTTTAGGAAAACCTTGAACTTCGTATTAAGAAGAATGCTTCATCTTTTAATATTTTGCTTTTGTTTATTTTAGATACATATCCATAGATTCCAGAAGAATCCTTGAATTTTTTTCCCGCTGACATTTTGCCGACTGGAGTATGGAGGAAAAACTGAGGATTTTGACGACTTGACAGATTGGCTAAAAGAAGTGATGCAGCCAGAGATGCTGCCAATTTATGGGTGACCCAAGTGTCGCGATTATCTTTCTGTATTGTTGTTTCTTTAGCATACTAGTTTCGATTGGCGGAAAGGAAACACTGCTGGATTAGTGATTTAAATCTCTGTCACTTTATTAATTACTTTGTCACTTATATTTTCATCATTTCAAGATGAGATAATTGAAAAAAGCGACATCTGGCTTCATAATTCTGTTCTCAAGTCTAACTAACATGTTTCATTCTTCTCTCTCGTTTTATTAATTTATAAATAAACATTACTTGAAAAAAAAATGGCGTGTGTGCTTATGACCGTACGATAGAAGTGAACACTTCTGATTTATTCTGGGCAAGAGTATCAAATTGTTCGGATGTACTATATTTTCTTTTACATTTTCACAGTTCACTTTTTCATACCCAATCATCGGGGGATTTGTTTATTTTATCCATTTTCGGTAAAGGGTAATGTTTAAATAATTATGCATTCTTATATATTTACATATGATCAATGGCGCACATAACGAGGGGGGGGGCACGGGACCGGACCCTCCCCCGTCCATTGATTTTTTTCAATTAATAATAATCCCATATATATATAATACGTACAATTTAATTTAGTATTTGTTCTTAATAATTATTTTTATCAATTGATGCTAATTATTTATTCAATAATTTATATCTTACTGTTTTTTGTTCCCGACAATCAGCAAAATCGAAAGAATATGTTTGGCGGCATATTGGGATATGTTCTGAGAAATGGTGATCTTCAACCCTGGACCCCCTTTCTTTGAAAATTCTTGCGTGAGCCAATGTATATGATTACATACTATTTAAAACGTCAGTAGGTCGAATCTATTTAGTAAAAATATTAATGTGTAAATTACTTGCTGATTACATTTGTATAATATACATTTTATATTTGCATTTACGTACTATCGCGACAATACTAAAGTTCAAGATAACTCCTCACCAAGTTGGCACCTCCTGATTTCCATACGTCGTATGCTCTGAGTTGGTAATCATATGCTTCCTCTTTCTCATTTTAATGTCGCTAATACTTTAAATTAATTCTTCAGCAAAGCCTAAAGAAGCTGTCACTTCAAAAAAAAAAATTAATAAATAAATAAAATGAATAAACAAATAAAAACCACATGTTTTTTTTTAATAGTACGTGTGGTTCTTTATATATTTATTGATTTGAGTAATCTTACCTGTGGTCTCTAAGGGGAGTTGGAAACCTCTCTCTTTATATAATGACAATGTTAAATTGGCTGTTTTTGATGTACCTTTTCTCAAAATCTGTTATATGCACATGCTTGAAATTTTTCATACAATTAAAGTATGCCTTTCTCATTATACTGAAATGAGCTTTTAGCTCATTTTGAATTTTTTGATTATTTATGAAATATTTTATCAAACATTGTAAAATTTGACCTATTTTTCACATAAAAAATTTGTAAAAAATTAACTTTTGAGTTTTTACAAAAAGCTAATTTTAGTATGTATTACACATCATTATAAATATATCATAAAAAATTTAACTGTAGTTTGTTTCATTGTCCTGATCAGGACCTTCATAAAAAAGGATTTTAAGGATTTCGAGATTTGGTGACTAATTCATTATATCGTTTCCAGATTTGGTGACTAATTGCATAAACCATTTTCAGATTTGGCAACTAACTCCATATGCCATTTCCAGATTTGGTGACTAAAAGATTACGAGCAAACCCTAAAACCGTAAATAGGCTCGCGGTTAAATACAAATAAAGCAAAAAAAAAATAGTGTTCTTTATGTGAAAAAAAAGGGTAGTGGGTACGCAGTTTTTCTGAAATAAGCACTCGTGTATGTAAATAAAAATACCCTATAAATTTTTACGGCTAAATATTTTTTTATTTTTATAAAGTAAATACGCTTTAGAAGTGATGGATACGAATTAACGTTATAGCAATACGTTTAAAAAGGTGATAATACAATTGACGTTTAATATTTCTTCTTAACACACTTTTATTAATTAAACCTGCATCTATAGAGACGGAATCTTTTGAAGTATACAACGTTTTGGGATCCTTCCGAGGCCCCGTAAACGGAGAGAATAAATACCCTTCAGACCCTTTTACTCATCAAACCATTGAAGAGCAAGACTAATTCCAGCAGTCACATAATTCCAACTCAATTATCATACTAGGAATAAATGATAGTTTTAAAAATTAAAAAACAGGCTTTTATTGTAGATCGAACTAAGAAATGAAAAAATAAATTATAGTTAAAAAACCACTAAAATATCGTCTTTTATAATGAACTAAAAGTAAAATTACTGAGCAAGAATAAAATATTAACGAGTAGGCTCACGTCCTTGTGGTAAAAGCGTGCGCTTTGGCTCTTACTTTACACTAACTTCAGCATAATTTCGGGAATAGAGAGAGAACTGGTAAGAAATTTATAACAATTGATATAGAGCACCCCACACGCTTTTTATCACAATATTAATTTTCTCTTTAACTTCTTATTCTTATATTAAGAATTATTTTTTTACTTTTTAGTACGATTCACTATAAAAAGCGTGTTTTTTAGCTTTTTAAAATATAGTTGGAGAATAGAGGCAGCAATAATTTCTATATTGGCTCCATCTCCTAAAAGAGGAAGTGAAAGTGCCATCTATTATCATTCAAGCAACATTAAAAGTAACAAACTGCTAAATATTTAATTAAATATATCGGTGATGATACAAAACATGATGCACATAAGCGTGAGAAACGATTGATAATTTATTTATTTGTGTATCAAATTACAGCAAATATTATTAATATATATCTTTTTCAAAAATTATTTTATTTTGATAATTTAATTAAGCAACTACTAAAAAAATAAATAAGGCTTGAAAATAATAATAATAAAAAAAAGGTTTTAAAAATATTATACCACACTAATTTTAAAATAGGTAAGATTTTTTATCAACGAAAATTCAAGAAAGTTGATCAATTCTAATCGCAGATTGTTGTTCTGATAATTCCTCTTATTGTTACTTAATATTATTTATCACTATGCTTCTGTTTTGTTTAGGCATCATAAGCTTATACGGGACAAATAAATTTTGCATTAGTCATGCTAAATATATAGGATGCAATTTATTTCCTAGTTATGAGATTTTAGATACCTTATTATAAACTGAAAAAATCTAAGAAGTTATTGTAATAGCGGAGAATGAATAGCTTAGAACCATTTTTAAAAAGTTGGAAAATCAAAGTTACATGAAAGAACTAAAATTAAGAAAAAAAAAATTAACTTATAACTTATAAAATAAATTTATACTGTAATAATAAACTTATACTGTAATTTTTTAAATAAATGATGGACTCATGATGCAATTAGTGTTATGACGTATGCGTATTTAATGAAGTTATATGGAAGTAATATTCTCCTATGTATCACTTTTTAAATTTATAACCCCTTTTCTTTTTATATTTCTTCATACGAATCGTAAATTAAAAATATTTTTAGAAAACGTATTTTTATGCTTTCTTTGAATGTTTTTATGAAAATCAATAGATACATATACAATATCAATTCAAAGACATAATTATTTTAATTTAAACATATACAGTTGACTGATTTTATTTTAATAAAAATGAATTCCACGCTAATAATATCATTTATCTGCATGACTTTACATTTATTTTACACGATTTTTGGTTTTTGATTTAATTGTTAGTTTTATCTTTAAGAGTGTTCAATTTACTATTTATATAATTTGTATTTTACACACAAGTTTAATTTATTCAACGAAATTATAGCGTTTTTCAAAATATTTTATTTTTTTCTCTGTATATATAGTTGGAAACTAAACTTTAAGTGTAATCTTCAGAATAATATTGGATAAATATTTTCCAACAACGAAAACATTTAATAAATTTCGCTACATCTTTGAAATTTTTCTAGATTTCATGTACTAATGTTGAGCAACAGCAACAAAACAGGGTGTCTCACAATCACTGTATCTGTTGTTGCTTATGCCACTTGTTTGATAAGTCAGATCGAGGCCCACGAAATTCATCGTTGCAATGGGCTAGAAGCACGCCTGTCTTTGGCTTTTAGCTATGAGCACCATTCAGGTGACAGTACTGTTTAGCTCGGAGAGATTCCCCGAAGGGACGATAGATCGCGCGACACCACCTATCTCCACCTCCACAATTTAGGCGTGAAACTGAATTGGAAGGAAATTTTCTCAAGTTTCCTGAACTCATGATTCAGCCCACAGGACTCTCGGACCAACTGATTTAACGAGCACGTACTCCGTATGTACTCGGAGGGTAGTATCGAACTCAGGCCTTCCGGTCTGGAGTCCGGTGCTCTAACCACTAGGCTACCCAAAGCTTCTTAAAAATTATGATTGCAGTCTATGACACTCAGAAGTAGGGAAGTACATGTATAATTAATGCATTTGCACATTTTGTTATTATATTTATTTCTACTTCAAGGTAAAGTAAAAATCAAATTAGGGGGTCAACAGGCGAAATGCCACACCACGTTGCGACTCTGAACTCCGCTGTGTTTAGTTGACCTAAGCAAAATTTTGCAAAAAGTAGTTGTAAACACAAAAAGACTATATTATTAAAATACCTCTCAATTGAATAAAAAACTTTAAAAAGAAAATTTTCATAGGCAAAATATATTTTTAAAATTAAGTTCTTTATTGGTAAAATCGGACGTGAATTGCACAAGAAAAATAAAACTAAAAAGAGATTCACCAAACAAATTAGTTAACACAATAAATGGTGATGATAATTTTTAAAATAATAAAGTATAGCATTTATATCAATGTGAGTTGAGCATTGTGTATATACTATACACCAGTGGCAAAGAATAATACAAGAGGGTGTCCAGAGGTCCGGACCCCGCCCCCAAAGCTCTTTTGATTTTTTTCTGGATTGATTATAATTCTAAGTATATAGTACGTAAAATTTAATTATGTATTGTTATTAATGATTAATTTTATTAATTCATGCTAATTATTTATTCAATAATTAGTTTTTGCCATGTTTTGTTCCCGAAAATTGACAAAAATCAAAAAGGAGCATTATACAAGAATGGTGAACTTTCGACCCGGACCCTCGAAAATTCCTGTGTGCGCCAATATATAATGATATTATAATATTTTAAAATTGCTGCACAAGACAAAGATAATTCAGAGGAAAATGCTCAAAAGCAAATTCAAATTTAAATGGGAGAATTTTGGTCATTAATGAGGCAATATGCAGATTTTTTTCAAACTTTAATTAGACTTGCATAGTTAAAAATATTGAGAAAAAATAATCTCAAGAACAAAAATCAATTTTTATCATTACAAAACTAGCTTATAACACAGAGCTTCTCAAACTTTCAGTATTTATGAATCTTAATTCTTCAATCATAATTTTCATCATGCCTTCCTACCCCCCTATATGCCGCGTACGAGTGGTATAGGTATCGGATCGTGGCATGCCTTGTTACGAGTTCGAGCCCAGTACCGCTCAAAGACCCGCCGTGTAGGGCAGCGATGCACGCCAAATCTGTCGTGAGCTGAAGTCCCCGTTGGTGTGTGGTGTGGTAGTTAGAGAAGGTGCCAGCTCAGGCTCCGTCCAAGTCACTTGACCATGGATCAAAATTACGTGGTCCGTCGCCAAAAGCTCCCCGTGTAGCTGAGCAGCGCGACGTTAATATTCAATCAATCAATCAGCCTCCCCTCTCCCCTGTAATAACAATTTATTGAATGCAATAATAATGTACCAAATTGCCAGGATAAGTATTAGATTTTGTATATGTTACTTTTAAATAATAGAATAAGTATTACATACTTACAGGTATTATAAGTATCCTTTCTATAAGTAATGAGAATTCTTTCTAATTTTTAAATTGGAACAGATTGCAATAAATATGCAACGTGCGTTTCATTTTTTATTTTGTCAGAATGTGTATTTTGTTTTCCTTCCTTCTAGTAAACTATAATAATTTTTTTAAAGATAATCTTTTATTTTCGACTTTTCGATATGCTCGCGCTCCCAATGTAGGATTATTACTCCCCCTAGGGGGCACGCCCCACAATTTGAGAATCCCTGTTCTAACATATTTGTATTTCTTTAAAAAGTATAATGACAATACGAATTATAAAGGTTTCGAGTTGTTTCTACTTTCAGAAAAAATTTATTCAAGATATTCTAATAATTCAATTACAGATAAAAAAAATGTTACATATATATAACTTGCAAGTGCATATAAAAAGATATATATCTCTATATATGCAAGGTTTCGAGTTGTTTCTACTTTCAGAAAAAATTTATTCAAGATATTCTAATAATTCAATTACAGATAAAAAAAATGTTACATATATATAACTTGCAAGTGCATATAAAAAGATATATATCTCTATATATGCATGTATAATTAAAAATAGAATTCTGTAAGTTCAACGAATTTATTTTTCGTTCGTTTCTTCTAACACCAAACAAACAAAAGTTTATTTTCAAGTTCATTGTCTGTGATTCAAACCACATAACACAAGTTCAGTGAAACACAGCCGATCCAATACTCACAGAGGTTTGTGACTCAAGTTCCCGATCGATCTCTACTACCAGACCTGACGAGCCACGTCCGCTCGCCAAGCAGAAAACCTTGAGAGCGCCTTTGCTAGTGAAAGTGAAAAACTTTTCTGCTCAGCGAAGGTCATGCGCGCAAACCGTAGACCTCTAATAGGTGGTTCATTCTCGAATGACCCTCAAAATTCTCAGTTTCTGGCGTTAATTTTGAGGAAGCAGAGGGTTTGCTTGAATGACAGCAGTTTGCCCTCTGAAGCAGTGTATGATGCAATATACATGGAAGAGAAGCAAGGTTGATACTAAAGTGTTAAAATGACAGGAATTGACCGCGTGGACGGGGAAATTAAATAAAAGATGTAAAAATATATATGCTGTATTGAATATAATTACTTTATAGTGGAGTATTATTTTAATTCTGTGCTGCTTATTTTGAACAATTCCCAGTTACCGAATTAATTGTATCATTATATATATATATAGTAAAATATATTTGATAATACACGAGTAAATAATATAATTGCATAAATAATTAACTTTTTTCCAATAATCAATTTTACCATACCAATTATTTGATTATGAAAAATTGTGAGAGCTTTTATTAATAAATCTACTGTAAAAATGAATTATTGAAGAATGTAACGATAGAAAGTAATTTATATAAATAAATGTGTAAAATAAAGAAAAGTTTTAATACATGCGAAAAAAGGAAAGTAATTTTCAATTAAAGTAGGTTAGTTTAAAAAGATTACCAAATGATTATCAAGCTTTATGTACTTTAAATCACACAACTTAATATTTTTTTAAAAGTAATTTCTTAAAAATAAATTCAGCACACAGTTGGTGTTAGAAACTATTCAATGTCTAATTTTAAGTAAAAATTGAATATTTCAATTATAGGTTATATCTAATGCATTACATAAATATTTAAAATTATGTTATATTACAATTAATCATAATTAAAATTCTAAGTCAAACTGCCTTTTCTTGTGTTCACAGGAAATTATAGGTCATTTTCCTAAATTTCATCCATTTTGAGCTCTTTTTTCATATTCTTCAAGTAATAATATTCAGAAAAATAACATTTACTGATTTAGGAAAAAATGGTGTGAATATTTCTTTAAAATGTAGAAAAGTAAAGTAGATTTCAAAGGAAATGAAGTTATTATTTTATTTTTGAAAAATTCAAATAATAGTTTTTTACTTAACTGAATTCCCTTATTTATGGAAAATTATATCATTACTTTAAAATTTAATTTGGGTGATCAAAGGAATTACATGCGCTTAAAGTTTTGATTTCATTCTTCTAAAAAAAAATGTGCTTTAAAAGTAAAACTGAAGATTTTTTAAAAATTTCTAAAATTAATTTAAAAAATATTTATTCCATAAATAATTTTAATAATAAAAAAAAATCTAAATTTTTTGTACGGATTTTAAATTTTAGGAATTGGGAAAAATCATCTATTATAGCTAATATGTCATAATTAAGCAGGTATGCATTTCTCTAAAATATCTAAATACTCAATTTCATTTTTTTACAAACATTTTTAAAAGCTGGAGAATTAGTTTTAGACATTGTAATTTTTGAATTGTATGAAATAAGTTGTGGGTGGTTATTATGAATTCAGTTCCAAATTTTTAATTATAAATTAATTCAATTTTTATGCTAATGTTTAGTAGAATTGTTAAAAAATTGTTTGTACCTTTTTAATGATATTTTACTGCGTACTCATTACCACTTTTTATCCGAAACGTTTTTTGAATACTTGATGATGTAATTTTTTTAACATTTGAGCTTATGATTTTTAATAAGTTATGTATGCTATTTTGCTTTTCAGTATTTGAAATGCAATAAAATACTCCTTAAATCGAAAATATCACAGATCAGTATATAAACATAAATCAAAAGTAAAATCAAAACATGATCCCTTTTTTAATATATTTATCCAAATTTATGACATTGCTTGAATGCTAAATCAGTTTTTTTAATTCTTCAAAAGTTCAAATGGACATAAATTAATTATCGTTGAAATTAATCATTATTATTTGATGATAATTATACAGTGACAGGAAGAAAATAAAGTTCAAAATTGCAAAACTTCAAAGATAGGTATCAGTATTTCAAATAATTAAATACAATTACATTTTAAAAGAATATATTATGTGTTTCACCCTCATATATACATATAAAGTATCTCACGCATCTGGATAACAAAAAGCATCGAGAATTAACTGAATAAAATTGGTTGCCAAAATAAAACAGGAATCTCAAAATAATTAGACTATCGCCTCTTAATTTGTAACATTTATTAATAAAACATTAAAAAATTCCATTACATATTATTTCCCTCAGATCATTAGTGAGATATGAATTTGGAACACTTTCAGTTCACGTCTATACACCAGATGGCAGCACGACTGTTAATGGATTTAATTACGGGTTTTAATCCAAGTTTTAACAATGGGTACATATAAAAGGTAAGCAAACAGCGGTCTCCTAAGACCAGTGGCGCAGCATGGAGGGTGCAGAGGGGGACATGACCCTGGACGGCAAACGAAAAGGGGCGGTGGCAAGCACCGCGATATTTAAATTCAGAAAAGATTTCAAACTTCAAATCGCGCCCGAGCGACGAAATTGACGGAAACGAGTGAAAGCTTTAATACACGCACATATACAGGAAGTTTATTAGTCGCTATGCAATCGCATTCGTTTCTATGTTATTTAGGTTTTTGGCAACCAGCACTGTGTGAAGTCAAAGATGCTTAAAATTATTTGCAAATAGAGGGACTAAATATCCATCAATGTGCTAAAAAATACGTGTTTTACTGAGTGTATTAGAGGCAAAACGAGAGGAATTCGGGGACGATGCTTTAATATATGCTAAAAGTTTATGTGAAGAGCTTAAAATTTCTTTTGAACCCCCAAGACAAATCAGGAGGAAGTATATAAGTAAAGATGTTCAGTCATTGTACAAAGATAACTTGAGGCGAACAATGTTTTCTTCAATAGACACAGTAACTGCTGAAATTCGAGAAAGATTCCAACAGCTGGAGAATCTAGTGCAAAAATATGCTTTTTTAAGGTTTGAAGTGATATTGAGCATGGATGAACTTAACTTAGATCAAGCTCCTCAAGACATTAATAAAGAAGAATTCCAACTTGAGCACGTACCTCTAGCAGCTCTCGTAGCTGCAACAGACCCAGGCTGTAAAAAAACAACTCATTAGGTCCAGCTCTCTGGGCTCATTAAAAATATTATTGAGTCCAAACTTGAAGATGGCTTACTCAGCATTGTCATAATGTTGAGAATATTTTTAACATCGTCCATCAATAATGCCAGTTGCGAGAGAAGCTTCTCTAAGCTAATATTAATCAAAAATTATCTCAGATCGACTATGTCCACGTTAAGGCTAACAAATTTAGCTATTCTGGTAACTAAACATGACATACATACATATTGATATTGACAATTGTATAAAAGATTTTGCTATGAAAAAATACAAAAAGTGCATTTTTAATAAATAAAAAATTTAAAGCTGCTTTTTTCTTCTTCTATTAATTTTCTTGACTAATAATTAAAATAGAGAGGCGACAAACTTTCGATCATCCCCAGTTGGCGAAAGCCCACGCTACTCCACTGCTCAAGACAGCCAAAAAAACAAATATATTTGTGAGCAAAGTTTTCTTCAATGAATACTAACAAGAATAACTATAGATGCAAGTGTGTTGGCTGACATTAACTTGCAGGCTGTGATGAGAATTTCAACAAGCAACATCACTCCTGATTTCAAAACAATTGCAAGAAAGTGTGACATTTTTCTCATTAAAATAATTCTAAAATTAAATGGGATTGCAGCTATAGATTATATAAAATTAGTACAATAAATAAACTGAATAAAACTGCAGCTGTTTTATTTAACTTGTATTTATTGATTTTTATGGTAATATTTAAGTCTTTTCTGAGATGAAATGTTAAGTGATGAATGGAATCACTGTAAAAAAGGACAGGCATCAGCTTCCCAATGTGGACCTCGAGCCCAAACAATTGCTCATCCTCAGTATGGGTGAAAATATGCTAAAAATGATAAATATTTCAAAATTGTATACTAGATGGCAGCACGACTGCTAGCCTTAAGCGAAGGATGCATACGATATTATGATCAAAATCACGAATCGAACAACTATAAATTTTTTCATTTTTCATCATTTAATGCCAAAAATTTAAAAACGTTGTTGCGTTAAATAATAATTTTAACATGAAATGAAAAGAAAACATCACGACAAATCATTATTAAAACTACATATTCTTATTTCTAGAAAAAAAGTACCGTATTTTCACTAGCGTAGCTAGTCCTGAGTGGGCCTTGTATCAAAATTCTTTCCAAGGCCCCTTTTTCAATTCCTACTATTAGTTCACTGTCTCCCTATATATATATATATCACGTTCAAATTTTCAACCGTTAATAAAATACTTTTTATTCATCCATTCAAGTTTAAATAAAATTTTTAAGACTTGTAATGGATGCCACTTGATGTTAATACAGTGTTTTCAACTATTAATACATTAATTAAATTAATTACCGGTTTTCGACGCCAACTTAGATACGCCTCCATTGTTGTAACAATGTAACTGTTAAAACAATAACAAAAGTTGGCGTCGAAAACCGGTTTTTCAGCCAAACTAGCCAATTCGGGGGTACATTCTTACAACAATGCAGACAAATCATGTTCTTTTTTCAATTCCTACTATTACCTCACTCTCTCGCTATATATATATATATATATATATATATATATATATATATATATATATATATATATATATATATATATATATATATATATATATATGTAATAACTCCAATAATTTAATTGTAATAGCTCTTGAATTATTAACGTCCTGTCCTTCAGGACAATCATGTAGTTATTTTAATTGGTTACCCACCTACCGGGAACTTATGAAACTATCTCCATTCACCTCCTAAAATCACTTGACGTCCCGTTGACCATAAATGCCGAGATCTGGGAATCGCGCGCTCTGCTCTTCTGCTCTCGCCTCTCTGCAATCATGTAACCAGCCGGCTGCCGCGCGTTCTGTGTTTGTCTTTGCCTGTGTTTGTGCCATGATGTTTGCTTCTTGTTATGTGTAATACCGTCTCTATTTGATCTTTATATGTTTCCAGATGTGAATAAACTGTATTATTGATTTACATGAGTGCCTCTTTGATAATACAGTACTCGACCACTTGCCACGTAACACAGGAAAATTCCACCACTGGCCGTGACAAAATACGGCATAGTATGCCCCACTATAAGTTTCCTTATATATATATATATATATATCTTGTTCAGATTTTCAATCGTTAATAAAATACTTTCTATTCATCCATTCAAAGTAGGAATTGACTTAAAAAAATATTTTTTTTATATTACTTGTTCTTAAGAACTAGTAAAAACGGTAGCATAAATAAAACTTATTTGAAAGTGACGCAATAATTACACATTGATATACATACGAAAAAAAAAAAAAATCAATTTCTTAGGAATTAGGTATTTAGGTTTAATAGGTACGTTTCTCGATTTTTTTTTCTGTAAACGCATTTATGATAATATACACAGTAGAAGTGGATTTTACTTTTTTTTCCCTTCAGTTTCTATCGACAGTATTGCTGAGTCTGACAACCGGTCTTGTTCTATGGAACTTCTAAGAAAGTTTTTAATAATTTTCAGTTTAGAAAAGCTTCTTTCAGGTATTGCACTTGTGACAGGAAGATTCAAGTATAACTGGTATACTGCTATAATATCCGGAAAACTGGAAGCGAGGTTACTGAAATCAATTTTCCGAGCTCTTTGATTGAATGGATTTTCTGAATTTAAGATTTTAAACAGCATTTAATAATTGTTCATAAATAGCTGGTGTTAAGTCCTTATTGTATTCACTAGCTAGTTTTGTTACCTGTTTTTATTTCTTTATTTGAAAAGTATAATAGTTTATCGGGTTGTAAAATTTCAAAAATATTATGAGATCATGTAGATTCCGAAATCTTAATCGGGTTTGAGGTATTAATACATCTAGACAGCAATAATATGCATTGACTTAAAAAGACGATCCCGGATCTGAAACTCTTTGATCTTCTACTAACTGGTAAAAAAAAACGTTTTGTTCCTTTTAGTCATTCTTTTTTGAAACAAGGTTTGAGCCCCATCCTTTAGCCCGATCTCCAGGCTCGTATAGCAAAGAGTTGAATGAATTTTGGTTTCTAATTGCTACCAGTTTGCTTGGAAGATTATTTAACAGAATACTATCTTTTTGTAGATCATTTTTTTCATGCCGTGGGGCTTTAGTAATCATAAATGGGGTTTTTGATTTCAAATAACCAAGAAAAAAAAGGTTACAAACACTATTTTTAACATGTTACTTTTCAACGCGCGTAATATATTTTGTGTAACATATTAAAACATTTCTTTAAGGTATCCGACTACGTTCGGGACCGTGATTTTTCAAAAGCGTGTAAATGGATAATATTTATGATATTTAGTGTCCCTTAGATTAGAATACATGTATAAAATTGTTTTAAGAACATTATGACAAAAAAAATTTATTTTAATACAATATTTTGGCCAAAAATCAACTTAGAATAACATTTTTTCCAAATGTTCTCCTTTTGTAAAAAATGCTTCTATTGTATTAATATTTTGCCTCTTTTCAGCTCAGACCTTTCTACAGAGGCTCAACTAGAATTTTTGAAGTGCATAACTTGGAAGTCAGTTTATCCATGTTTTACGAAAACAAAAGGGAGAAATTTCAAGAAAACACGCCGATAATTATTTCAAATGGTTGTAACTCTGAAAATAATGTGAATTTTTCAAAAATCGTAGTTGAGCCTCTGTACAGAGGTCTGAGCTATATACAGGCAAAATATTAATATAATAGAAGCATTTTTTACAAAAGGAGAATATTTGGAAAAAAAGTATTCTAAGTTAATTGCCAAAATATTTATTTAAATAATTTTTTGTCATAATGTCCTTAAAATAATTTTATACATGTATTCTAATCTAAGTAACACTAAATATTTTTAAAATTATCCATTTATGCGCTTTTTTAAAATTACGGTTCCGAACGTAATCGGATACCTTAAGGAAATATGATCAAATTTTTTTAAAATTCAAAATATGTTTTTTCATAATATTGATAGTACTTGTCACGATGGCAGGTTATATTCAGCTTAATCTTAACATAACATTTTCACAATTATTTTGAAACACAAAACATGTATACAGAGAGAGAGAGAGAGAGAATAAAGTTAGAAATATATCATCAGGTTTGATCATAACATCTAGTTTTTTCTCAGTTTTAAATCGGCCCAATTTAGCAAGTTTGATTCTTGTTGCGTGACTTCAAAATACTACACAGTAGGACTATAATATAGCTTGGTACGCTACGTACAACGTAATAAATGGAAATAACAGAGGGAAATGAACAGCACAATTTAAACTTCTTATATATCGGCAGTAAATTAGAATGACTAGTTTTAGAAAGCATTGTACATTGGTCA
>BMAV01017742.1:196206-213708 GCA_019973955.1 Trichonephila inaurata madagascariensis | reverse complement strand
TCTCCCCATGCCCTTCCATACCATCTGGGGCCCCCAACTTATTCTGGGTCTTTTCCCGGCCTCAAACGCCCCGTTGAGAACCTTTTCCCCCAAATCAGTTGGGCGCTTTCTCACGGTCTGCTTTTATTTTTTTCAAGGTGTTGTGGTCCCCCTTTGTGACGTAGATATGATGAGCAAAAAACCCCAATAATATTTGTTTTATACAATAATAAATGCAGAATATGTGTACTTACCCACATAATTTTCAGTGGAAAAACTTACATTTTTAAAAACAACGTTTAAAGGAAAACAAAAAAAAAAATAAAATTATACCCATAAATTTAATAATATCAACTGATGCATTTTCAAACAATTCAAAATACATCAGAAAATAAATAATTTTCACTTAAAATTGGTTTCGTATATATATAGCAATCTCGGTAAAAGACTTCGTCTTCATATTACCCACAATCTTGAATATTGATATATTTTTGGAACTGCTAATCATGCACTGGATTCTAAATTGTTGTCGGGAAGATATATTTGTTTATTATATTCTTTTAAAAAATTGATTCACATAATAGGAAAACAAAAGAAAATGTTAAATAATTGCAGTTTTTTAAAATTGGGATACTTTCTTTGTCTTTGATTTAAGTTATTCTTTAAAAATTACGTCCTTTTGAAGGGAAAAAAAAGCTTTGTTTCCCTCGGAGGTAAAGGAACATGCAACATATTTTTATTTTTTTTTCCATCAACTTTGTAAATGGGTTAAGGAATCCCCTCGTTCGGAACCTTGTTTTGCAAAGCCATAAATGGATAATTTTATGATATTTACTGTCACTTAGATTAGAATACATGTATAAAAAATGTTTTGGTTTTGACAAAAAAAAAATTTAAATACAATTTTTGGCAAAAATTAACTTAGAATAATATTCTTTCAAAATGTTCTCCTTTTGTGAAAAATGCTTCTATTATAATAATGTTTCGCCTGTATATAGCTCAGATCTATGTACTAGAATTTTTGAAATATATAACTTAGAAGTGGGTTTATCCATATTTTGCGACAACGGAGGGGATTAATTTTAAGAAAAAAAAAAGCCGATAATTATTTCAATTGGTGGTAACTCTGAAAATAATGTGAATTTTTCAAAAATTCTAGTTGAGCCTCTGTAAAGAGGTCTGAGCTATATACAGGCAAAACATTAAAATAATAGAAGCATTTTTCGCAAAAGGAGAACACTTTGAAAAAAGATTGTTCTAAGTTAATTTTTTGCCAAAATATTGTATTTAAATAATTTTTTTTTGTCAAAATGTTCTTAAAACAATTTTATACATGTATTCTAATCTAAGTGACACTAAATATCATGAAAATTATCCATTTATGCGCTTTTTTAAAATCATGGTTCCGAACGCAGTCGGATACCTCTCTTAACCCATGAATGCAACTTTTGATTTTAGTCTAGTAAATTCTTGAAAACGTCTCTCAAATTTCGGTTGCAGTTTTATTCATGGTGTCTCTTTTATTCACGGGTGTTTTCATTATCTTGATAACCACCTGTGTTTCTTTTAGTATCTAACATTTTATGTGAAGACGGTCACCACTAAATGTCTTGGCGGTCCATAGGTCGATCGCGATCGACTTAATGTTTACCCCGGTTGTAGATCATAGATGGAGAAAATTAACTTTGTTATTCAATCTTACTTGATGAACTGAAATAACTTATATTTTAACTGTTCGCTAGAAAATTATACTGTAAAAGATATTGGAAAGGAAATATACAAGTTTTTAAATATTAAATTAAATAAAAACCAATCTTAATGCTGATTTTGTTTACAGAAATGATAACAGTGCCTAATTCTGTGATTATTTAAAAAAGTAAAAAATACAAAAAAAAAGATGCAAGTTTTGATTGGACATGAAATAACTTGTCTGTAAACAATTAATCTTTAAAAATAATTCTTGGATTATCTCTAAAACCTTATCATACTTTTAAAATTATTTGATAAAATTGCTCCTTTGTTTATTTTATTAATTAGATTAACAGTTTGTGATCAAGAAATAAAATTATGTTGCATTTTCATTATATTATTTTTCGAAGTAACTTGAAAATTTTCAGAATAATTTGCACAGAAATTGAAAATTATTACATTTACAAAGAAGAAAAGAACTTAAGAATTAATTTTGTATTTGAAGAATCTGCTTAATTTTTTTAAAAAAAAAAAAGACTTACACTTCTTACTTTTTTTTATTACTAAAAATTGCGCTTCACGGAGAAAATTATTTTGTCTTTTAATAAACTAATTCCTCATAAATATAAACAAAACACAGAAACCAATTTGAAACAAAAGATGACTTTATATCAAAACTAATCTTCCTTTTTTTTCCCCCTCTGAGCTAAAAGTATTCCAGTCTTATCTTTTCAACATCCTATTTTCACGTTATATATATGTACAAAAAAAATTCTTTTTTTAAAACCCTCTCAACTATTCCAATTTGTTGTATCATCAGTTAGATGAAAAAATAGTTTTAATGAGCTCTTATCTAGCAGACAGACACAAGAGTGGAAAACTCTGATCTTGGCTAATTTTTATTTATAATTTTTTTTCCTCCACAAAAAGAAAAAAAACAGTGGTTTAAATGACTTTATTAACAATAAATTACTTGAAAAAATTAAAGCGCAAATGACACATACCATGAGGCATATAAAAATATCCGGGAAAAAAGTAAAGATGAAAGGAAAAAATAATGAAGGAGCATCCATTAGTTACTCATCATGTGCCTAAACATAGAAGATGAGATCTTGGGGAGAAATGAGACGTTACAGATGGTCAGGCCATTTATCATTCCTGCATCGCTCTTTGGCTCATTACGACTTCCGTTCCGTTCAGAATTTCCAATCAACAACACACACAAAGTGAGCTGATTGTGTCATTTCTCCCTCTCAAGCAACCAATTTATTATCACTGGAAAAAGGCTACTTTTCAACGGGAGAGCTTTTACGCGGTAACTGCTTATTTCTACCATATTATTATCAACAGATAATTTCGGGAAGGATTCAGAGGTCGCACGGAACTGAGTTGTGGGTGTTGTCTATCAAGGAAACGAGGAATAATGATGGGAAAAAAGTTAGTTTTCGCAGAGAAACTTGCGTGAAAGTCTTGAATATGTGAGAATAATTCCACATTTTTGCTAAGTTGGTTCACTTGATTATGAGTCCCAAATATCGGACAATAACTGGTTGAGGAAACATATTCAAAACTGAATTTGCTGCACATGTAACAAAAATAAAACAATAGCCGTGAATAAAACATGTTCTATTTCCTCTTAAAATTAAAAAAAAAATGTAGGGACCAAGGACTTTTTAAGACTCTTTGAGGCCCTGTGCATACAAAATTAGGGCCCTACCTGAGATCTTTAATAGTATTGTCAAATATTCGTTTAAACCAGTGATTCCCAAAATGGTCTATATCGATCCCCCGGCGTCTATGACGACCTGCAAGGGGTCCACGTCAGCGACAAAATAATTTGGGGGTCCATGAGGTGTAAATGGGCGGGTCTACGATAGTAACTCTCATTAAACCAGATCATGACTTTATTTTTAAAAGAAAATTTAAATAGAAACCATATTTACCTATTAAACAGATTTATTTACTAAATTTAATGAGGTTAATTTGCAGTTACAAGGTGACAGCATAAATTTTATTAAAACAAGGGCCTCATTTCAGTATTTCTTGCCAGAATTAAGCTAAGGAGTATAGTATTAGACGTCCCAAATTTTTCTAGTTTCTCAGTTTGTCACACACAATCTGCCGGCAAAATGACGTTTTAACCTACGTTCAACATTTAAATGCCCTTTATTCAAATTTTGAAACTAGGTTTGAGAATGCTTTGACTATGGTAATACCACAGCAGGCAATGAATTAATATGCTCACAGTGAAAGAAAAAAAAAAAACGTCAGATTACAAGAGGAACTGATCGGAACCAGTACTAAAAAGATTCTAAAGTAAAGTTTAGAAGCGTCTATCAGCAATTTTGGAAGCACCAAAATGGATGAAGCACCCCAGATTCATCCCTCCCATTAAAAGCATTTGTTTGTCGTTCAGTTACTTTATGTAACTGTTATTTTATGTATTAATTAAATGCTAATTTAATTAACATGTGTGTCTTAAGTTTTAAACACTATACTTTACTACAGTTGGAAATTCAAATCTTTTAAAGTAAGTATAGCTCGATGTGTGTGCAAGCTGTCAAAAATACATTTAAGTTGATAAGTTTGTAAAAATTCAATATTAGGTTAGTAGGGGTCTAACCAAAACCGAAAAACATGGCAAGGGGTCTTTGAGACAAAACAGTTTGAGTACCTCTGGTTTAAACGGAAATTTGAAACAAATAAGTGCGCATGACTCACAATCTCAAAACCTATGTAGGCATTTAGGCGATGGCCGCATATCGACTAAATGAGTTGAATGATTCTTAACGATATTAGGAGTAGGCACGAACAACTGTTATCACATAATAATACAGTCATACCATTTTTGCCAGTTGACATGCAATTTGAAATTCCTTGTTTTTTGGAGAATGCGTGCGGTAATATTTAACCACATTAAAATTATCCGGATCATGATCTTATTAAGACAAAGTCGAGAATGAAACGAGGCATCCACCAAAGTCGAGGCCCTGGCCCTAGTTGGCCCATGCCTTAAGACGTCCCTGGTTGGGACGATTCCTCCCTGGTACTGCTGGTATATTGTTACGAATTTTTGTACTCCCAAATTTGTTGTTACATTTTGATCAAAAATTTTGTTCCGAATTAGTTACTACATTTGAAATACGCGAGTACTTTTGTACGATTATTGATATTGGTGATTTTATTAAAACATTTTTCAGAGATTTCAGGGTATTATGCTATCAATCCCCAATATTTACTTAACAAACATTCCCTCCTTAAATTTGTACCAAATTAACTTAAAAAATCCAGGGTTCGTTCTCTCTTAAGGACTCTGCTATTAGTGTACCAGAAAGATCATTTTCTTCATAATGGATTCATGATTCATTAGCTAAAAGATAGTTTTATGCGATTACTAGTAGCAGAGTCCTTACAAAATGGGGTTTGGCTTAAGAGTGGGTGAATTCTGGATTTTTTCAAACTAATTTGGTATTGATTTAAGGAAAGAATGCTTGGTAAGAAAATGATAGCATAGCACCCTGAAATCTGATACTGATGATTTTATTTAAACATTTTTCAATGTTTAAATAAAATCATCAGTATCGTACAAAACTATTCAAATGTAGCAATTAATTTGAGATGGAGGAAGTAATATTTTTCCTAATCATTAGAAAATCTTTACTTTTGTGTTTACAAATTGTTTATTTCATCATGATTACCTTTTATATTATGTACCGTCAAGTATATCCTAGTAAAACCAGGAAAAAGTAAGGTACCAATTCATTTGTTGTCCTCTCCATCTGTCTTTTTCAACTCAAAAGTCGTCAATAGCTCTTAAACGATGTTAAAATTCAAAACAGATACACATATATGTATAATAATTCCCTATTTCAAATTTCTTGAGGAAGATTTTCTATAACTCATGACGGACTTGAACCAGTGGCACACATAAGGGGGTTTCCGGGTCCAGACCTCCTAAAAGCTCTTGATTTTTTTAGATTGATTGCAATCCTATACATAAAGTACATAAAATTTAATGAAGTATTTGTTATTATTAATTAATTTTATTAATTAATACTAATTATTTATTCCATAATTAATTTTTTACTGTTTGCTCCCGAAAATCGAGAAAATCAAAAGAATGTGCTGGGTGGCGTAGTGGAGCATGACACGAGAATGGTGGGCTTTCGACCATGAACCTCCCCTCCTTGAAAAATTCCTTTGTGCGCCATTGACTTGACCCCTTCAAGACATCACCTAATATTTAATTCTTTTCTTTTACCCGCCTAACGGGAAGTACACTTTTAACCGTAACTTTTATCTCCTCAAAAAGTGCCCCGTCATTCCATGATAAGATTATGCAATATTGCATTAGCCACTGAATCAGCGCATTAAAACCCGGGAATTATATGATTAAGGAATGTTCCAGAAACTTCCGGTAGGAAAAGTACATAAGCTGAGATCTCTAGAATTAGATAAGATCACACCTGTGTCCACTGTAAATTGCCCTCGTGTGTTTTGTTGCTGCGTGATGATAAGATCGTTTCATTCGTTGTAAATATTGAAGAAAGCACAGAATAAATGCAGTTACATTTTGTAAAATTTTCCATTCTTGGTATTAGCCAAATGAGGTAAAAAATATAAATATTTCATAACATTAAACTGCGCAAGCTTGAAAAATACAACCAAAACACTGCACATCATCATCATCCTGTCCTTTTCTGATATTCTAAAACATTCTATATAGAAGGATGAAATGTTCCAGAAGAGCAGCTAGGTGTAGAACATTCATGAAATGAGAAAAACATTTTAACAATTTTATATCTTTTAATTTTAAAGTTCAGAGCAAAAATTCTCACTGAACATTCACAGCAAATTAAATCTAAAAATTGCAAATTCCTTTCTTTATTTTTATCAAATGATGCAGAACCACAGGAAACTCCTTACAGTGCGAATTGCTACTGACACCATTTTGCGGAGATAAATGGCAAATATCATCATTAGTCATATATTAAATTTTCAAGAATTCAGGCCAGATTTATAACCTCTTATATGCCAAGATATTCACCTCTAGTCTTTAAATCTCAAGTTTTCTAATTTTATTTTACACTTACTTCACCTTTGGCCGTCCTTCTTTTGTTCGACGGTAGAATGAATTTTTTGGAAAAGTGTACCTCCACCCTTTTGCCAACACTCTTCCTCTCTCTACCAAATTACTCACATTATTATTCTTTAAAAATGAATGATAATAGTCCGAAAAATATTATAACGAATTACGGCCGACTTCGTCGTCAGCAATTCTATTGTAATCGTCGAATTTTGAGTTCGGAAAACCAGTTCTACGAGCTCACACTTAAATTCAACCGCATCATTGTTGCCTGTTCTTTGTTGTTATTCTATTTTTGTTT
Organism: Trichonephila inaurata madagascariensis; assembly: GCA_019973955.1. Lineage (NCBI taxonomy): Eukaryota > Metazoa > Arthropoda > Arachnida > Araneae > Nephilidae > Trichonephila > Trichonephila inaurata. Next base: position 206,653 of record BMAV01017742.1, on the reverse strand, counting down.
CATTTATTTATTTATCCAATATTAGCTCGCTTCCGAAGTTTTTTTTTTTTTATCCTGTTTGGATTCTGAAGAGAAAAGGAAATTGTTGATGTATCCGGAAATGTTTTTATTGGGCGGTTTTTGACCACTAGGCTATAAGTGTACTTCAAAATAATTGCACATTTGTGGATATTGCACTCTCACTAATATAAGGCAGGGTGGCCTATGCGATAGCATCATAAATATCTGCTTTTACGATCCTCAAATTGATTTTACCGAATTTCCCTATTTCTGTGTGGTGGTTCAGTTCTTTACGATTTAGGTTTCATTCGTGATGTATTTAGAAACCAAATGATTGCTGGTATGATAAAATGCATACTGTGTGAAAATATACAACTTTCTTAATCTAAAATAAGTTATGTTTTACAAATAAACGCTTTAGACGAGTTTTCTGAGTAGATTTAGCAAATTTCTTATTACCGACATGAAAACGAATGGAAGATCAACAATGCAGAGTCAAATTTCATCCAAAAGAAAAATTAGTACATTTTTTTGATTAAAACGTATTGCATTCGCTTACAATGGAAAATATTTTCGAAGTTGACTTGGCAGAATACATAAGGTAGATTTTTTTTCAGATACTAACTAACGACTTTTTCTTCGAACGAACTTCAAATAGATTTGTTAAATCCCCGACAATAATAACAAATTGAATAATTGAACAAAATATAACTTTTTTTTCAAACATGACCATTTTTAAAAATCAGTGTTACCCTAATCTATACATTACTGGTTTAAATCGATGTATTTACGAAGAGAACGTTATTTTCTTCAATTTAGTAAAAATCATCTGAGCCTAATGCAATCGAATATACTTAATATTAAGGCGACCAACCGTCCTCCTTTAGGGAGGACAGTCCTCCTTTTACAGGTTCTGTCCTTCCTCGAAAAGTGTCCTCCTTTTCAATATTTTAAAAAACTGATCTGTTAATCTCTGTATTCAGAGATGAACTAAACACGTTTCCAAAATGTCGAAGAATGGTCTGAAACAAAAATCACAGAAAATAACAGTTTTCAATGGTATTTTTTAACTTGACCTCAAGTAAATTGGTCAGATATAGAAAATTGTGTTGAGTTTTTATCGAAAGAAATGCCTGATATTAAAATCGATGACAGTTGTCTGTTTCAAGTAAAAAGAAGACTGAATGTATATTTAAATTCTAATAAATTAGAACAATTGGAAAATCAACATGCAGTGAAATTGTTAAAATATGGGTGAAATTACTTAAACCATTTAAAAAATGAACACATTCCATATGATAATTTAATTATTCTTGTTGAATTTACGTTTTGCTGCCCTGGAACTAATGCAGCAGTTGAAAGAGTTTTTTTCAGTTGGTAATGATTTTTGTGAAGCGACTAGTGGGAAATCAAAATTGGATGTTAATATTTTAGCTACAGTGATTACCGTAAAATTCAGTATGAAGGATATTTTTTGCCCGAACTTTTCGATATATTAGAAAATGATATGTTGACAAAAAAAAATTCGTTAAATGGAAAAATACTCTTTTAAGATCATAATTTTAAAAAAATGTAAGCGTAATTTGCGTATTTTTGTTTGAATTAATAAAGCATTTCATATATTTAAGTTGTAACTTCTTAAATTTTTCGCCCTCCTTTTCATTGTAAAAAAATGGTCACCTTATTAATATGAATGAGAACTTAAGTATTCATGTGACATCATAGCAAAGCCGGTTTATCCATTGAGCGCCCAGGGACCTGGGGCCTGGAGGGGCTTGGAAGGGCCCGGATAAGCTGGACAAACAGATTTTCTGGTTATAAATTTTGGTCCTTCAGTGCCAAGGGGGCCCGTAGATCTTTTGCGCCCTGGACCCGAAATGAGCTTAATTCGGCACTGCGTCATAGTTATATCATAATTTCAATAACGTTTCTAACGAATCTGTTCATGCTCAATTCGTTCCAGGCAATGCGTTTATGTTCTATCCGTTCCAGGCAATCTGTTCATGGTCCCAACTTTGGCTTTTTAGAGAAACATTCTTTTAAAAAGTACACATTTGTCAATATTAATAAAGCACGTAGGTAAGCAAACGCCCTTGATTTAAAAAAGCAAGTATAATAACTTTATTTTAGTTTTGAAAAACTTTGTCTAATGTCAATTTTGAATTCAATGGAGTACACGTAATTGCATTTACCATGTGACCTTGATGAATGAAGCCCAATGAGATTTGTAATTCTCATTTTTTTTTCACCCTCTATAACACTACTACAAACATTACGTTAAAGCTGCTTTTCTAACGTATCTTTTTGGGAAGAGGAAAACGTTCGGTGTCTTATAAGTTTTTGCACATTCTAATAATCTTATAAAATGAAAAAAAAAAAAAAAATTCTTGTGACCTTATATTGTAAGAAAAAGGAAACTTACAACACTGTTAAAATACAGGGGCTACCGCCGTATCAATGATACGGGGCCCTCAATCTACAGGGCCCCCAATATATGTAGCATTTTGACACTTTCAAATAAATTTTAATAATGCGATCATCTTTTTTTTTTACCAAACCGGGCCCCGAAGGATTTTTGGTACAGGGCCCACTCAGGCCTAGCTACGCCAGTGTTAAAATATCAAAACCTCCTGTCTTCTTAATCATTGTTCTAAATCGGGAATTTTTGATCAAAAATAAACAAAAAATACATCAAGATCCGAAAAATAAAATATAAATAATTGAATGATTATGCTATTTAATTGAAATTTTCAAGATTATGAAAGTATTGAATATTCGAATTCAGATGCAAAATTCTATCACTAATTAAAAAGTCAACAACACTCTGTAAGCTTAATTAGAGATTTTTCGTAGCTGAAAATTTATGCAACGTAACTCCTTATTTTTAACCTTTAAATTACCGTAATTTAAAAAGATATTCAGAAATAATTGTTTATTGATTTATTTTTATTTTTATTAATCTACTTTTTTTATTTTATTTCTTTAATTATTCCTTTTCGCAAATTAAAAATTAGCTTTATAATACAAGTTTACAAGATCTGCAATCGTATCTCAATAATTATTTTAATCAATTGCATAAATTCTTCAAAAAGAAAGTTCGCTATTGGTTCTTTCAACAGTGAACTGAAAAGTATTCGCTAGCATTATCAAATATCTAAAATCAATCTGTTCATGTTGTATACATTTAGAACAAAAAAATAACAGTTTGAACATTAGATATCTCGGTTAAAAATCTCTGATGATGCTTTCTTTTAAATCACACGCGTTAATAGATATGGGTTAAAAACTCGCCAAAGTCATTTGTTTCTTGCGCTAGAAAAAAATATTTATAAACTAATGTAAAATTAAGAATTGTTGACAATTGAGGTAATCTTGTTTTAGCTCGGAAAAGAAAATTAGAAAATTTTCTTCCTTTCGATTAAAAAAAAAATTCTTTTTTCTTTTGGGACAAAAATTTTAATATGCTTTACTTATAATAATCGAAAATTCTGAAAGAGGATATATTTTCCTCATTTAACGGAAAATTTTTAAATATTAAAGTATAAATATTAAAGAAATATTACCAAAACTATTTTTTCTTCAAGAAAACGAAAAAAAAAAGTAAAAATATCGTTTGATATTCACAGTAAAAACTACATAATTAATTAGAAATTTATGAAACTGATAAAAAAGTTATGAAGGCAGATTTATTTAAAATGAGTAAAAGGGCTTATATTATGAAGATTGAGTAATTGTTTGTTAATACAATCAAGAAAATTGATGATTCTTTACTGATTTGGTAACGTAAATTTTGTGCATATTAAAAGTTTCATAAATATATATTTTATATAAACACAAAAGCTAAAGAAAACCCATATTTCTGCAAAATTCATGTAAAAATCAACAATAAAAAAGACGTATAATATTTTTCTACGTAAAACTAAAATCAGTACTGTTTAATTAAATATATATAAAACAAACTATGTTTCTCACCCTGTATTTAATTTTGTTTCTCATATATACTTATTGTTATAAATACATTATTTAGGCATCAAATAATGTTATGTTAAACTCATAAATATTGATCACTAAGTTTAAATGTGTATCCTGTAATACTTTATGCATCTGATTTCACTATTTTGGATGTGTTTCTTTTTATATTTTAATTGGAAAGTATAGATATATCGATATTAATATCATAATGAAGAATTCATCGAATCGAAAACAGATTAAAGAAGATTTTTAAAAGTATTAATTGCTTCAAAAAAATTACTTAAATATTTCAATTAACTAACCATAGTTCAATTTATTATTTCTCCTTAAGCAATTCCTCTAATTTAATATCGTTACAATATCTCGTGTTTTATTTTCTGCACTATTTTCAGGAAGAAAAATTCAACTTATGTCCAACCTCTCACCTCACGAACTGGGGAGTATGATATGTTTGCTAATATTTGATAACTTTCATCTCTTGTTTATCAACTGTTGTGTAAACACAAATAAGATCCAAAGATTCTTGTGAGAAAGATGATAGATCGCAATATAAGACCCTTATTGATAGAAGCAAAAAAACAAAAAAAAAACAATACACAATAGAAAAGAAATAAGAGATTATTAGAACTGTACTCTCATTGTTAACACACTGAACACCGTACAGAAAAGAAAAAAAAAGAATGACATTTCTTCACTAAATTTCTAGAATTTTCAAGATATAATGTTTTCTTTACGTTGAATTCTTAAAATTGATAAGAATATTATTTTCTCAATTATTAATGAAAGGTGAAGAGCTTTAATATTTTTTTAAGCCATTCTTGTTTCTAAATGTGTTTTCGGAATTTTTTTTTCAGTTGGTAATATGTGTTAAATTTTCATTATATATACCCGCCTAATCGAGGTTGGTTCAAATGCTGTTCAGTTGAAAGAATGAATCATTATGATTATTTATTTCTTTTTAAATAATTATTAGCACTAAAATGGTCAATAGCGGTTTCTCACAAATGAATTGACACGAATCAATAAAACACAACTCTGTGGATTGCTAAAAGTTCTTTGTGTTTCACCCACACTATAGGTAAACAGTTACATTAAAAAAAAAAGGCGTGGCAGGAGTCGCGTCACAAGCGTCTCCCCGTTCGATGTTGAGATGTTTCCATCCTGCGCTTAACAATAATAATTATGTTTTTTGTTTTAACTATTTTTTGAAACTTAATCAGCATTTATTTAGTTTTAAAAACTAAAAGTATTAAATAAATATTACCTAAATGTGTATTAGGATTACTGTGATTTTTCTATCTGCTAAATTTGGTAAATGGTAGTTATTGTATACCGAACAATGCGTTTTGACTGTCCATTTTGATTACAAAAGCGGTTCTTTGGTGGTCATTTATGAGAACAGTTTATGTATGTTTCTTTTTGTTTGATTAAGTTAAAGGCCGTGGTAGCCTAGTGGTTAAGGTAAAGGACTCGTGCGTGGCGTGTCATGAGCTGGAGCTTAGTACCGCTGAAGACCAGCCGTGTAGAGGAGCGATGCACGTTAAATTTGTCGAAAGCTCAAACGTCTTCCCGTTGTTGTGGTGGGGTAGTTAGGAGAGGGGGGCTGTCAGCTCAGGTGTCGTTCTCGTCACTTGACCATGGTTCAAAATTACGTCAAAAGTCCGTCGCCAAAAGCCCTCATGTAGCTCAACAGTGTGACGTTAATATTCACTCACTCCCCCACTTTTACCCTAGATAAAGGTAAACAATTAATGTTTTTTAAACGAAATTTGTTTTAAATTTTCAAAACAAACAAAAAAAAATATGGATATGAAAAGATTTAGATTTAGATTTTTCCCATCTGTTATAATCGGAATAAATCTTAAGATATTGTGATTTAGATAAAAAAAAATGAAATGAATCAAAACGTGTTTTTAAAATCAAAATAAATCTAATCATTTTAAAAACGCAAGCAAATATTTGAATAACAACAACATCAAAAATTTGAAAATAAATAAAAAGAAGTAAATCGTTATTCTATAATGATTTTCAATCTATTTTTTGATTAAACATAGCTGAATCTACTAAGAGATGTTTAAATATTAAAATAAATTACTTGAAAAAATCATTTACTGATGCTACAATATGAACATTACCTATGATCATATTTTTTTTTTCATATTGATATCGAAACCTAAAATTCCATGCATTCAATGCTCTTTTTTTTGTTTTTTCCTCTTTTTTTTCTTTGCTTTCATTCAGTTTAGAGAAAGTTGCAATTCGAAATTAAATGAATTACCTATTGAAGCTAATTAATTTAATGGCAAAAAATGGTTTATTAAGGAGAAGAGATTTTTCCTAATTAAAGGAGTTAAAAAATAAGCACAAAACTATTTTAAAAGTTTTTTATTCATTAAAAAATTCTAATATAAATCATAAATTTGACTTTTTTACATTAAAAGGCTTTTTAAACATACATTTTAAAATATTGAAATCTACCATAAATTTTTAAAACGCAAAATCCTCATCATAAATCCAGAGACACTTAGATTGAAAGAATACGTACAAAGTTAATCAAATTTCTCCGTATTTCAACTCTCAGGTACGAAATAAATATCCAAAGAAGTTACCACAATCGGTTAGATTTATGTTTATGAGTTGTTTGTGTAAATGTCGATTCCCAGAGCTGAACTCCGTAAAGTAACCTGCATAAGTATTCTAATTATTGGCGCTAACAAAACAGGAAAAAGAGTCCTTTCCAGTTAAAAATGCGTAAAATGACATATTTATGAACCCCTAATGTATTTGCCCCATACCAACGGGTTATAATCATCAGATGCTTTCTCTTAACATATATAACGCGTATCTCGAAAGAGGGTTTTCGCGCAGCAATAATTTGGGGTTTTTTAACATTACTGACAAAGTATTTTTCCCCTTTTTCAAATGTATGAACATCAGTAATTTGTTCTGCTCACCACTTTTTCTACTTAGAAACAAAAATATAGTCAAGTTACGAGACAACTAGTGTCTTAAACATTTCATTTTGAAGGTAGTTGTTCTTTTAGAATGGCAATTTCCACGATGGAACTTTTTAAGAGCGATTTATCATCGTTTTGCGTGCACTTCACCTGCTTGAGAATTTTTTTCTTTTCATTTCTTGCGGCTTGAATTTAAATACCTTTTAGTCCAAGAAAACAAATAGTGTAATCATGTGAATGTATAGAGTTCTCAGTATGAATTATTTTTTCTCATTTTTTGGAACTTATTTTTTATTTTATACTCAAAAAGAAAAGATTTGGCAAGCGTAAAGATGGCTTTGGAATGCATTAACTGCTACTTAGAGTTTTTATGGCTTGAAAGTCCATTTGCAGTAGTTTAGAAATTAAAGAATAAACTTTAAGCAGTAAGTAGATATTAACAAAACGTAGTTAAGCATACTAATGAGAAACACGTGAACACACAAACAGTCTTTTTATCCCAGACTCAATGAACTTGAAACAACTTTATTTGGTCGCTTCTGCTGTTTTCTTATCATTTCGCTCTCATTATCAACAAAGAAATCCATTTTATACAACATTTTTAATGGTTTTTCACTAAACGTAGAAATAATCAGAGAATTTTTTAGATTAAAGTATTTTTAACCTTTCGGCGATTTGATTTTGCATAGTACTTTAGAATTTCAATAAAATGAAACGGCATTAATATAAAAATGCTCGCTTTTTTCAAGGATGAAATTCGAAATTCTTTGTTTTTAGAAGATAGTTAATAGCTTGATTGTTCGAAAGTAACTTATTTTTCTACTAACTACACAATCTTAAAAATTCGACATTTTAAAGCAGGGGTACTCAACCTTTTTTTCTGCTGGGCCGCACACATATGTTAGATATTTCACGCGGGCTGCAACATAAGGATTAATGGTGAGGAGGGGGGGGGGGAGAAAATGGTTTAAGCCCAAAATAGCATAGAAAATTTAGCGAAACGCGTAACTTTTTATCGGCAGTTATGGAATTAAGTATAAACCGTACAAATTATCAAGATAAGTGTTAAAATTTGTATATAATTTTATATACGACAAATCCCACAGTATCAAAATGGTAATTATTAAATTTGTTCTTATAGTATTGTCAAATTAATTATAAAATACATTGTGCAGTACTGTACAGTAATTTACATAATTATGCAAATTTATAAGTTTATTATATCAGTGTAAATGTGTATTTTATTTTTTATTACGTCAGAGTGTATTTTGTTTCTTTACTTTCAGTAAATTAATAATTTTTCAAAAATTATTAATTTTTAAAATTAATAATTAATTTAAATTAATAATTTTTTTGTTTACGTCTTTTCAATATGCCCGCGCCCCCTCTTAGAGTTATCATTGCCCCACAGTTTGAGAAACGTTGCAGTAATACATTCTTTATATTCAAAACATCTGAATTCTTGCACATTTTATATGCCTAATATCTTATTGTAATTAAATGTCAGCCTTCTTTTACTTATTATATGTACCAGAAAATTACTCATATTTATATTTTCAGCTGGGAATAGACTTATTTTAATGTATAATGTTCATTAAAACACATTTGGAAAATGAATTTTATTGTAAAACTCGTTTATCAAAACAAGAGTTAAATATTCTATTCAATAAACAATATCTTTATTGACTTTGACATTAAGTTTATTGTGTATTTAATACTATAAATATATTTAATAATATAGATACTGCAACTATCTACCTAGTTGTGCTGTAAATTCTGACACAAAAATTTGAAATCGTGACTCGAACGCAGCTGATGATTTTAAATTTCGTCGCTGGAGAATTTCTGTAATGCTTTTAAAAATATATTGTCCCTCTCGTATGTTATTCTAAATCAGTTATAGTATGAACATCAAACAGAAGCGTGCAACAACAGATATTTATCTTCCTTCCTAGTTTTTTATTCTAAATCTTTTATAATTGTATCAAACTTATGTGACATGACTAGGTAAATTAATTTAATTCAGTCATTTACACTCTCACATTTGTATGGATGTTATACTCAACTCTTATTTTATAAGGTTTTGAAATAACGTGGTTTAAGAAAAAGCTTTGTTTCTTTTTAAGGGGGTCCGGCACTTCCATAGGAGCCCATGTTAAATTACGTAAGTTTATGTACCTTTTTCTAATAGATGACATTTTCACAGTAGGTTATATGTACTATCAATAAGATTTTAATGCAGAGTTTTGTCTTTTTGTTAAAAATTAAAATAATTATGAATTTTTTAAATAATGCCAAATTTTTTTTCCTTAAAATTTAGTTTAAAAATACATTATCTAAAACAGTTTGCTAGATATATCTTATTCCCTCCATTAAAATGTGTAAACATGTTGAAAGTATGCTCACTGAAAGTTTGAGGATCCTACATTAATTAGTTTTTGAGATAAAGGTCCATAAAGAAAACAATATTGCATTTTGAGAAAACAGGCTTTAAAGTAAAAATTTGTAATTTGTCAATGAGAGTGGCTTACTTTTAAAAAACAAATAAAAACTCTCCTAATTATCGCATTTCTATATATCATATATCATTTTAAGCAGAAATATTTGAACTTTTAAAAAATGTAAAAAAGTCAAAATCGATAATTTTTCAAAAATTTATGTGCTGGACCTCCTTAAAATGGCGGATTTACGGTAATGGGATTTAGTATCGTGGATAGTACTTGGAAGGACAAATTGGTTGAAATCATCCATTTTATTTAAGTAATTTTCTATCGTTTAAAGCCAGGTAAAATCTTATTTTAAAACTATCTCATTCACATTAATAAAAATAATTTTTTATTTGAAAAAAATAAACAATACGACTCTTTTCTATGTTTTGTGTTAAAATAAAACTTCAAAATGCCTTTTTCAAAACTATGAAATATTGCTATCTTAGAAAAAGATTATTTTAAAATCAATTTTCCAAGAAACTGTTCTAAAAGGTAATTTTTCATTTTGAAACTTTTGTTGTGACTTATTTTTTTATGCTGAATATTTGAGAAATGTGTATTTAATCACATTTTATTACCTTCAATTATATCCATATCAAATAACTATTTCCGCGAACAAAACATATTTGATGATATAACATTTATCATCATATCTGACCTTTTTTATATTATTTTTTACACACAGAAGCACATATATAACAATTAGGGTAAATTGCTGCTTAGCCGATTTCTACTTTTTCCAACAAATACCTAAAATTGTTTACATTGTCGATACGGCCATAGGTTAATCAATTCAAACTTCCTGTTGTTATTATTGAAGCCTCTGCTGCTCACCGTTACTTAATGATTCTAATCGCTTGATTACTAGGAAGCAACATTGACCTTTCTGGAATTTCTCTTGCGCAACCTTTAACACTATTTATTCCATTAATAAAAAAAATTGGAAAAAAATCAATGCATGGAATAGTCCATCATGTATATCGATATCATGTAAATCTTACGCATTAAAAAGGAGTATTAATCGCACGT
>BMAV01017742.1:167265-179005 GCA_019973955.1 Trichonephila inaurata madagascariensis | reverse complement strand
TTTTTTTCGGGATTTAGCGACTTCGTTATATAAAGGTCCGACTGTATTTCAACAACTGGAAATTTTTTTTAATTAGGTATTATTAGAAAAATTGGATTCTTTTTTTAAATGACATATTCTTTTTGTCCGGAACAGAAAAAGTCTTTTCTTGTTCGCGACAAATTTCGACGGGAAAGGGTCCTATTAGAATTATTATACTTTGCAGGTGCAGATGAGTCGTGAGAGTAATCTATTGTGTGAGTTTTGAATAGGATAGGAAATCCCTTTCTTATATCAACCCACTCCACAACGCAGGGGGATATTTTAAGATTTTAACGATTGCGGAACATTTGTTGACGGAGTGCCTATCTGTGCAATTGAAGTTGAGGAAATTGTTGATGACTAACGATTCTGATGCAGAAATCAATAATGAAACTAATATCAAAACTGTCACATTTTTTAATGTTTTACATTGTTTGGAAACTGTGCAAACATATCTCACGAAGCAGGATGCAAATAATGCATTATTTTCTTCTCTACATAAAGTCGAAAAACAACTTTTTGAGTCAGGAATTATTGCATAAATCTTTGAATTTTCAATCGAAATGTGTTTTTAAAAAACCCTGAAAATGAAATGAAGTAAAAAAAAAAATTCTTTTCGTTTCCGGAAAATTCTTTTTTTTTTACTAATTAGTCTCCAACTCAATGTTTTTCCATAATTATTTTAATTTATAAGACTCGTAGAATTTTTTTTTTCTTAGACTGAATGCAAGAGAAAATGTGTAATTGAATGAGATTATTACTTCTGTATGTTTTTTTCCCCCTCTAGTTTGTCCAAGTTTTAATTTTCTACGTCGCATAGAATTGATGTAGATAGATAATTATATATAGATCGTGCGCTGCTGTTTTTTCTATCGATTAAATTATATAGAATTACTAAAAAAAAATTTTACAGTTATTTTATTTGAAACTTTATACATATATACAGAGAGAAAAATTTATTACTGATTTTATTTTTCAAAGTTTTTGATTTTATAAGGAATAGTTTTTGTGAATATAATTCCAGCATACTTCTAAATTTTTTTTCTTTAAGAATGCAAATGTTAAGCAACAACCTCACAGAACAAGCAAAGTCAGTGGTGTAACGGAGAACATTAGGGTTCCCCTGCAAACTCAGGTTTTGAGCCTCAAGCCCAAATACGTACTTAGCGTCAGTCAAACTTTGCCCCCCCCCCGCAATGTGGGGGTGAACGTTACGCCACTGAACAGAGTAGTGGCGAAGACAAACAATCCTGTTCCAAGTACTTCCTTACGAATTCAGTGCTATCCCTACCATGTGTGACGTCATTAACTTTTCTCGTTTCAGCACTGAGGCCTGCTAGTAAAAAAAATGTATTGATAATAATGTATTAATTTGCATACAAAAAAGCAATAATTTTTTTGTGCCTAAATAATTCACTAATAATGGAAGATCAATTGGTCAATTTATTTAATTGAATATACTAATTGTAATTACAGATGTGTTTGAAAAAGCAAAAACATTATTCAAATGCATTAGCTAAAACAGTTTTCCAATCTATCTTTCTAAATTGATGTTAAATTACGGAAAAGAATAGTGTCAAATAATATGAATTAGAATTATTTTATGAAATTGCATAAAAAGTTTAAGGTATCCGACTACGTTCGGAACCGTAATTTTAAAAAAGCGCATGAATGGATAATTTTCATGATATTTAGTGTTACTTAAATTAGAATACATGTATAAAATTGTTTTAAGAACATTTTGACAAAAATATATATATATATATTTAAATACAATATTTCGTCAAAAAATTAACTTAGAATAACCTTTTTTCAAAATGTTCTCCTTTTGTGAAAAATGCTTCTATTATAATAATATTTTGCCTGTATGTAGCTCAGACCTCTGTACAGAGGCTCAACTACGATTTTTGAAAAATTCCCATTATTTTCAGAGTTACAACCCATTGAAATAATTATCGGCGTTTTTTTCTTAAAATTTCTCGCCTCTGCTGTCGTAAAAACATGAATAAACCCACTTCTAAGTTATATATTTCAAAAGTTCTAGTTGAGCCTCAGTACAGAAGTCTGAGCTACATACAGGCAAAATTTTATTATAATAGAAGAATTTTTCACAAAAGGAGAACATTTTGAAAATGTGTCATTCTATGTTCATTTTTTGTCAAAATATTGTATTTAAATAATTTTTTATTGTAATACTATTCTTAAAACAATTTTATTTACATTTTCTAATCTAAGTGACACTAAATATCATGAATATTATCTATTTATACGCTTTTGCAAAATCACGGTTCCGAACGTAGTCGGATACCTTAAGTTGACGTCTAAAAAAAAGTTAAGGCTACTTTCAAAACCGTGATTTTGAAAAGAAAAAAAAAGGTGTATAAATGCATATTTTTTTTTATATATTTAGTGTTACTTGAATATAAAAAAATTTTAAGAATATTAATTCAGTAGAAAATTATTTAAGTGCAGTTTTTAAAAAATATGAAGAAAAAAATTAAATATTTTCAAATCATTCTCCTTTTAAGAAAAATGCTTTCTAATAATGATATTTTCCCTATATATAGCTAAAACCTTTAATTTTTGAAATGTATAATTTAGAGGAGTGGATTTATTCATATTTTAATGTATCATAGAGTAGAGAAATTTTAAAGGAAAACACCAGTTATTATTTCCATTGATCGTAACTCTGAAAATAATGTGAATTTTTCAGAACTTTTAGTTCAGTCTCTGTAGAGAGGTCTTAGCTGTGTATAACCAATTTATTTTTTTATTATTGAAGCATTTTCATAAAAGACTGTTTTGAATATACACTATTTTTTCTTCATGTTTAGTCAAAAATTTTCATTTAAATAATTTTTTTTCTTGTAATAATATTTTTAAAGCAATTTTAAATGTACATTGCTCTAATTCAGCCGACTCTTAAGTATTAAAAAAAATCACTTAAAAGCTTATTCAAAATCATGATTCCGAAGGTAGTCAGTCATCTTAAAGAAGCTTAAAAAATGCTTAAATACATAAAAATGTACAAATTACTAATTAATTTAAAAAATTATCTTAAGATTAAAATTGATGCAATTCAATTAGTAGTAAATTTAGAAAAAAAACTAATTTTAGCGAAGTTATATATTTCAGTATCAATCACGTAGAATTTACCCTTTATGTGTGTCGTCTTATATCTTTTTGGTGATTGATACATTAGATTATTAGTTTCAAAATGCGATGTATAATTATATGTTTGTAAGATACATGAGTACGTGTTTGTAAAATGCATCGATGCATGTTAAATATACGTAGACGCGAAATTAGGCGTTTTTCTTTGAGACTGTATTTCGATCATATCACAATTATGGCCCCGTATAAAGATTCTGAATAATAACTAGTTCTATATGATAATTAATAATATCTTTTTGACATATTTGATCATTAACAAGAAATATTGGATTTTGAGAACAATTATAATCCAATTATTTCTTCAAGATCGTAAAGAAAAAAACTCCTATTATTATGTTAATAATTATAAATTGGGTAATGTTTCTTTTATTTCTGTTACGAAATATTTTAATTCTGCATTTTGATCTATACCGAAGAACGAATGCCAGTAATGTGATTAAAAGTAAATAATAATTATAAAAAATTAATAGGAATGTGCACCCATTCATTTTATTGAACTATTGCAAATAATATTAATGTTTTTATATAAATTACTTTGAAAAAAGGATAAAAAAAACACTTTTGTAGATAAAAAGGAAGTATTTAATGCATAATAAATTGCAATATGAGACTTTTTAAAGAAATAAAGGATTTAAATTAAAACATTCATGGATACGAAAAGGGATGTTCTTATAAGAAAAAAATTAAAATGGTAAAATGTTTCATTTTATGTTCTTAGTAACGATCTCAGAAATTCTCAAAAATTAATGACGTACTTAGTTTTTTTTTTATTTTAAAAATAATTTGTATATATGTTTGGACAGTCATCGGTAATTTTTGGCACGTATGTGACCTGGTGAAAGGTATGTTGGTAGTAGGCCAAGAAAATCGCAATTAAACTTTCCTATAATTCAGGATTTTTTTATTTGCAGAGTAATATTCATGAGAGCAATTTTTACGTTTATTTTTTATAAACTAACTTAAAACGTCACGTTTAAGTTACATTAAATAATTAAATAATAATTACGTCACGTTAAATAATTAAAGCATTTTAAAGTATTTTTTAAAATAGTTTTACAAAATTACAAAATTATATTTATGAATTATACAAGTGAAAATCGATTCGCTACTTTTCCCCCCTCTTCTTGCTACTTTGCTGCTTAAGTTTCTGGCAACTCTGCTATAGGGCACCGCACTAAAAAATGATACCAAGGGATGTACTAGCTCTGCAATGGTTAATGATTAACTCGCAGCCCATTAGAAATAAAAACCCTTTTTACCACTTGGCGACATTTTTAAAATTACTGGATTTTCCCACCTCTCTCAATTTAGCTTATAAACAGGTGTCGAATTTAGCGCAAATTAAATTAAAAGGAACGCATTCTCGGTTTATGCATGGATTGGCTTATGTTTGGAAATATACAGTATGTACTTATTTTTAAATTCATCTTACAAAAAAGTATCTAACTGGTCTTTTAAAAAGACTTCAAAACATTTGCTAAGAAATTATTATTACTAAAATGGGAAAAAATTTACAAAAAAATTGCATAAACGAGGCCCATTCTGTACAGAAAGTTTATGAACAAAGATTCAATTTTGATGTGTTGTTTTGCTATTCTTTTTTTAAATGACCTTCAGAGGATAAAAGATATTTTAATTTTTACAAAAACTAGAGCATTTTATCTTAGTTATAATATGAAATTGCTCAAAAAAAAACAGTGATTATATTCACATAAAGAACTGTTATTTTTGTAATACAATAGTGAGTGATAAATCTAAAGGTTTTAAAACACTTCTACTGTTATACAGAACATACACAAAAGATTTCAGCAAATTAGTTTCAAAACTATTCGAGCAATCGCTGTCTCCGTTTGAGCTTTTCGAAAAAAACACATTTCGAGTAAAACGCATTTTAAAGTTTGACATCTTGTGCAAAGTTATGGCATCTGCTTTTATTAAAACACTTGCAGTTTTTGTTCTAGTGAATGGAAAATAAAAAAACTTGGTATTTTTATAAAGCTAATAAGATGGCCAATAAAATAAAATCATAAATTTTTTTTCAATTTTGTAAAAAAAAAAATCATGATTTTAGGGTAGTTGGATACCTTAAAGCTTTTATAAATTTTGTCTATGTACTTCAGATCACATAAACAGCCAATAAAAGGAAAGAAGAGAAATCGAGACTGACATCATTAAAAATTTGAGACTAAATGCCTAATTACATAAATCGAATAGAACGTTACGAAACTTCCGTCTTAAAAGAGATCGTCTTTAAATTATTCCGTAAATACTTCATAACACCGTACTTTCGCATTCGGCTTTTAAATTACTGAAATTGTGAAACGAGACATCGCTGCATTTCACATATTTTAGTCGTCTATCTGGTTTTTCAAAATGATTCTCAAATGCGTCCTTTTACTTTAGAATATTTTAAGCTTAATATTAGATTTCCCTCTCTCTCTCTCTCTCTCTAACATATACTTAGGAAAACAAATTCGTAGTCAGGAAGAAGAAGATATGTGATTATAAACGCATATTTCGGTTCACAGGAATAGTTTTGAATAAAAACAGACTATGATAGATGACTTCTTTTCAGATAGTGTACTTGACAAGTAGAGTTCTAATAGTGCTTTTAATCATCGTGAAAATATATAACAGGGAGCAGACGATTTTTTTTTTCTCTTTGTGGAACAAATATTCTCCACCTCGGAACGGAATTTTTGGCAGAAAATGCTTTTCTGCTTAACTTGATTTCTACAAGATATATTTCAAAGGAAAAAAAAAACATCCGTGAGGAATAAAATTTTACCAGAAAGAAAAGAAAGCAGATGACTGAGAAGAGACGAAACATAAAAGAAAATAAAAGCATGGAACGAAAAACCCGGCATAAAAAATTCTCTTACGCCCACTTATACATACATTCGCCTTCAAAACCAGATGTGCAAAATGAGAAGGAAAAAAACATACACAAATTTACGCGAAAATCTTTGAGAACTGTGACCTTAGGAGACTATAAATTGCTCTACCGATGGTATAGAAGTCTGGAAAGAAAAAAAATTTTTAAAATGTGGTTTGTGGGCTCGAAAAATGTTTGTAAAGATATCTGCAATAAAAATCAGGAGAGAAGTTTCTGTTTATCTGTAACTGTGATCTTCGTACTCTTGAAAGTGTTAGTATTTTCCACTTCTTCGTCCCAAGTTGATCGGGTATCTTTTTCTTTTTTTTTCCTTTTTCGCTGGAGGGAGTTATTCAAAAAATAGTTAAAACGTTAAGAGTTCGTAGCGTCGAATTTTCAATTTATTTCTTGAATTACAATGAATACTTACGTGTGTGATAACAGATAGTTTGATTCACATTGAAAAAGAATTCTAAATCTTTTGATCTAGATTTTGCTATCACTGTGACTCACACAAAAATTCTTTTCAGAATAAATAAATTGTTCCATTGAAAGTAATAAAATTTAAACGTAAAATGCATGCACAGTTTAACTATCGCAAGACCCTTTTCTCTCAAGTTAGAAACTTAATAAAAGGTTTACAAAGAATATTTCTTTGGCGAGACTAAATATTGTTATTGTAACATGTACCTATGCAAGTAAAAATAGTCTAAAAAGTGGAAAAGAAATCTGTGTAAGGCTAAAAATTGTATTTCAACATTTTTTCTTCCTTTTTTAGGATATTATACATTTCTACGGAAATACACTGTTTTATTTCGAAAGAATTTCACTAGGATCGTTACTGAAGCTATAGAAAATATAAAATACGAATATATAAAGGATATTCTTACAAATTAGAATGGGGGCAAAGCAGCCAACGGCCTATTATTTGAAAAATAACAGATCTATTGATGAACAAGAACGAACAGATTGTGACGGGCTCACGCGCCTTTTCTGTAACATAACCTCTGGGTTCTTTGACGGCCAAGATTAATGGCAATTTAGAGAAAGTTCTGTTTGGAAAAGATGGAAGTGTGTAATTCGACGGCCTACCAAAAGATTCACGGATACCTAGCCATTACTACAAGGTGCATACTATTGCACGCGTGCCTAACTGTTTCTCTGAAAGTGATTGAACCGTTGCGGAATTCAAGGTAGGACAGATTATTTGATATCAGAATTCGTAATATTATTAGAATTGAAAGTAGGCGGATATATAATTATTTAGATAAGTGATCCAATTGCGCGATCTGTTTTAGCTACGGCTACGTGTTTTGGTTTATTCTCACTTAATATAAGTTTGTCCAATATATTAGAAATTTAAGTTAAACTCTTAATAAAGTCATATTAAGAATTCTAAAATGTCTATTCATTTCGAGAACCTCACACCTCTAATTCATGTTGACCACCAAAGATATGGTCGCCAAAGATCGACCATATCACAAGATGACCACACGAAGATAAATTGACATACACATACAAAGAAATATTATAACAGAGCCTTCTAGATGACACCTTGGTGATATCTTATTTTTCGCCAAATTTGTCGTTGAGGGTGATAAAGTCGCCATTCTGACAAACTTGCTCATGTCTTCTAGGGTTGTCATAATACTTATTTTTCAACTTGCTTGGAAGCGAACTGCGCCTGTAAAGCTTAATTTTTCCACAATACGTGTGTTGCTGCGGGGAAAACAACTTAAGTGGCGAGTTTCAATTTTTGTAGGATTTTTTTAAAGGTAAAAAGTCGAAGAGAACAAAATCGATTTTTTTTTTCATCATAATGATGAACTTTCATTCTAAGAAAAAAATAATAATTTACATTAAAGTGTTTTCTAAATGCTATGCAGTCATCTTGATACCACATCTCTCTTTTTCTGAAACTGAAAAATCTATTAGATTACTAGAATTATGACGGAAATTGTTGACAAATTAATCTTTAGAAGAACTTCAATTGTAAAAAGGAGCTGAAATCAAAATAGTTTATTATCTTCTTTCATTTTAAACTGAAATAATACTAAATTTAAGATCGGGATTGTGAATGTAAGAGCATATTTATCAATGAAATTTAATTCAATTGAGCAAGACAAGTCAACAATAAAAAGCAAAATACGAGTATATCAATATCTTTAAGAGTGCATCTAATCACAGAACACAAACACCATAAAGCAGATAATCGAAAATGAAGTAAGTGAGCAAAAAATTTCTCAAGGGGAGTATTTTCGGAAATGAAGCGAAGAGGTAAGTTAAAGTAAGAGCAGCTTTATTCTCGAAGACAGGCTGGGGGAGTGTTTTGTTGAAAATTTGAGGTAGCTAATTTATTTCAGACGAAAGGATTAAACATCGAAAATTCTTCTTTCAGAGCATGATTTTCATAAATTAAACAATATTTAAATCATTGCAATTCAGTTGCATCTTAATAAAAAAATTATTTTTTACATCTATTATTTCTTTATATATATTATCAATTATTTTTTGTAGTAAAATATAATGCTTTTTTACAGTGACAGAGCTCGTTGATCTTATTTAGTTTTCAGTATTTCATCATTTGGAACAAATTCATACTGATATTCATTTCAGAGGCATTATTAATGTGTTTTGTATAATTAATTTCCTTCCAAATGTTAACTCATTCGTTCTTTTTCCTATTTCGCATCACAAAAAATAATATTTCGCGATTTCGTATTCATTTAAATAAGTTCTTAATTGAAAAAGAGAGATTTGTCTTTGGATCCTTGATTTATTTACTTTTTTGGTATATATATTTTTAAGGTTATTTTCGTTTATAATCTTACTTACTTACTTTAATTACTAATCTTACTTACTTACTTAATTACTTTTACTCTTACTTAATTATTACTTTCGTTTATTACTTACTTAATTACTTTTACTCTTACTTAATTATTACTTTCATTTATTACTTACTTAATTACTTTTACTTAATTATTACTTTCGTTTATTACTTAATCTTACTTAATTATTACTTACTTAATTACTTTTACTTAATTATTATTTTCATTTATTACTTAATCTTACTTAATTACTTACTTAATTATTTTTCGTTTTTTTTACTAACTTTTACTTACTTTTTCGTTTATTTGCTTAATCTTACTTACTTTACTTACTTAACTCTTACTTCAACCTGATACATTTTTGTTACCCAGGGTGGTCCCGAATTCATGGTACAACTTTAAGGGTAGGTACAGGACATTGTAACAAACATATATTGTATAGGAATTTTTGGACGCAAGTGATGCGATGAGACACAAACACAAAAAATAAAAGACGAAAGGAAAGACTAAGGGTTTATTGAAAGCGTCTTTGGCAAGTGTAAAGTTTACAATAACTGTTCAAAATTGCGTCCACCAGTAGCGATGCATGATTGACAGGGATTTTCGGACACGTTCAAGGATGCCAGATATTTCACGCATGCGTACGCTTCAGATATTCGAACAGCAAAATCCTCATCTGAGTCAAGTGGAGTCGATGAGTGTCTGAGTCAAGTGGAGTCTTATGGAGTTCCCATAAAAAGTATTCGCGAGATTCGATAAATCGGAAGATCGGGGTGGACCAGGGGATTGGTCCATCACTCCCAATCCATCACGCTCTGATGGGAGGCTGGAAAGGGTGCTGGAAAGAGTCCCTTACTTTCTAGCAATTTATATACGAGTCCCCCTTTGACCGGATGTGGTGAAATTCCTTCGTTGAGGAGTGTCAATGAATTCCCGCGCTTTTCTGAGTTCAGTGAAAGAATAAATTTCATGACTTGTAGCATTGCGCGATGGAGATTGTCCAATTAGATGCGCAATTCAAAGGACAGTAACTAGTCCGGCTCGAGGATTTCGGCGTGATGGGGTTGAGAATAAAATGGAGCTCACCCGAATTTCGAAAGGCTCTCTGGAGAACTTCACGATCCCAGGTCTCCTAACTCCGTTCTCCTCTCACTCAGATAAGTACCGCTTTTACTTTATTTTAGAATGTTAGTTTTCAGTATGCCGTAGTTCTAAATAAAATTGCATTACCTCTATACGATAAGACTTTAATTTTAGTTGAGTCATTTACTCTGGTTGTAATCCCATGATCTGCAGGAACTGCGGATCAAACGTAACATTCAGGTAAGTGCGCTGAAAAATTCTGTGATCCAGCATTTGTCCATCAGAGAATAGCGCGTGTTACTTTCGTAGCGCAGCTCGGTCGTTACTATTTTCACGGCTGTACATGAAATGTATGTTTGCTTTTGCGGCACACGTAAAGTCTCCCATCGTAGACGTCAGCACAATTGCGAATAGCGCTTTTCTCTATTGAGATGCATCATGCTGAACGGCGGCTAGACATCTACTGCCCCCTACCGGCAACGCAACCAACCGATATAACTCAATTTCTTTTTTTTTCTTTCCCTTGTTTGTGCCTTACCACGTCACCTGCTCCAGTACATTCCTATGTAATAAATGATTGTTACAGTGCCCTGTATCTGCCCTTAAAGTTTATACCATTAATTTGGGACCACGCTGTAGAAACATATTGCAATATCAATATCATACTATTCCTTTACGCGGTTAATGAGCGATACATTTTATCATAAAAATCAGAAAATACACCTTTTTCTTTTCTACAGTCAAAAAACAAAAACAAAAAGCAAAAACAAACAAGTAAAGTAAAATTTTTTTTTTGTCAATTCCTACATTAATTTTAATTAATTACAATTAAATTATCCTATTTTTACCCCAAACAATAGTTTAAAGAAAATTTCAGCTCAAATGAGCGCTTTAAAATGTGAGAAAACAATATTTTCAAGTTTTGACACAAGTCGCTAAAATGGTAGCTAAGTCGCCAAAAATGATGCCAACGTGGCTGTATTTGTAATTCTTTGAATAATTAATTTTAACCAATTAATTTTTATTAATTATAACAAAATAACTGTATTGTCATCCAAATAATCATGTACATAAAATTTCAGTTCAATTGAGCTCTTTAAAATGTATTCTATTAACGATTGAAAATTCCACCAAGATAAATAAATATATAAAGAGTGTGAGCTAAAGTAGGGGAATTGAAAAAAGGCTTAAACGTAAGTTAATATAGTGAAACACGTTTAACGCGAAAACACTTAAGACGAAATATTGGTTAACGCAAAATGATACACAACGGTCCCGATAAATCCTATTTTTATACCGTAAATGTTAAAAATAAAATTATACATATGTTCAAAAAATTACCGCAGATGAAAATAATCCAAACCCATAAAATAAAGAAATATTTTTCTTCACATTCTTAAGTTATAAACTTTATACTGAAAGTGATATATGAGAATGTTATCGCTAAATATAAAGAATGAGAAAATCGAAGTTTCTTACAGATATATAAATTTGTTAAAAAATTTAATAAAAATGAGGTTTTCGCTTTGTGGACAGCTGCCAGATTTTTATTTAAAAGTACGGTAGGAAAAATTTAGTGTTGGAATTGCGATTTTTCAACTTCAAACCTTTATCCGTTTTTCTTTACTACATAAGCACGTATTTTTTTCGCTCGTTTTTTCAATAAATGTCCCTTCCATCTTGCTTCAGATGACAGAGTTCTTTATCAACTTGAAAAACATTTTTGAAATGATTTTTTGATATTGTTTTTAAATTCGCA
>BMAV01017742.1:121353-166181 GCA_019973955.1 Trichonephila inaurata madagascariensis | reverse complement strand
ATATAACAAATTTTAAATTTATAAACACTATATATTAAAAAAAGTAATTTTTCACACATTTTCTTAAAAAATTAATATATGTTTATTTTATATATCTTACCCATCAAAAAAGAAAGAAAGAAAGAAAAACCACAAGGAAAACAAGAAAAAAGAATGTCGAAGGATTCACTGTATTTTCAATATTAAGAAAATAATTTTATACTAAAATTAAAGAATTTTCTCTCTCAGGACATTTTATAATTTAAAGCATACAAGTAATATTAAACATACATTATTTTATAATTAGAACACGGGGATACGGGACAACTCCACTGAGGGTGAAAGAGGATATCGAAGATGTTTTTAGTGAACTGGGCAATGGGGGGTTACAGGTTGCACGACAAGGATGAAATGTCCAGAACTCTATTGCTCTCAACGAGTTAGGATCTAATAAAACCAGTTCAAGATTTATAGCCACCATAAAATTTATTTTAAAGAGAGAATAACTTGAAATTTTTTCAGAAATACTTTTAAAAAAAAAGGGAAAACAAAAATATTGAATCACAAAAAAAAAAAAAAAAAATTCGTTATATAGAAAATACACTTCGCTATAGAGAGGTTATTTTACGAAGAAAATCGTGAAATGTTCAAGGTTCCAAGAAAAAGATCGCTATATAAAAAAATATAGAGGTTCGACTGTATTTTTATTCATTTTTTTTTCTCTTTGGACGAAACTAAAATTGCTTAACACGAAAATATTTCCCTTTAAGGAATGAACAAAATACGGAAAATACCAGCCGGATTGGACTATCCTATTGTATTATCGGAAGAATTTAGAAAGCAGTGAATGATAATAATGTGTGTACACAGTCCTAATTGTGGCAGACAAAAACGTTTTGGAATTTGTTCAAAGCTCAAAAAATATCATTGATGCAGATTCCGATGGTGAAAATGAAATGAATAATGCAGTTCCTGTTCTCACATCATCCGAAATGAGGAACGCCATGAAAAGCACGCGCAGTTATTTAGACGCACATTCCAATGGTGAGATAATTAACAAAACGATATCGAACAATGTGTTGACAATTTAAAGCTAAAAAAACAATGCAAAGTAAAATATCAGATTATTTTCCAAAAACTCAATAATAGTTTTATTTTTCAAAAAGTTTGAAAAAAAAAATTTTGTATTACATTTCTGTAAATTTTTTGTGAAATTTTTGTTCCATTGACTTTTATTCAATATATGTATAAACACATATCTATGTAAATGAAATAAACTCTAATAAACTTAATTTTGTTGATATATTGTTTTTCTTCCCCCAATATCCTTTAACATGAAAAAATATTTCCGTCCCTTCAGTTTCGGGTTAAGCGATTATCACTGCCTATTACGCGTACACCTTTCACACAATAAAAAAAATCGAATATATCTTTTCTTCAAATTTAACGCAAAGGACTACAGAAGACCAAAACATATATATACAAATAAACCCGAATTTAAACCGGAAAATTAGATCATGTTTCATTTAAGTAATTAAAGAACTACGAAACAAATTATTATTAAGAACAGAGTATTTTTTTTTAACTAAGACTGATGAAGAGAATAAAATATGTGTTTAAAACTTATACTCTGAGTTTACCGGTCCGCGGACCGGGGGTTGTGGATCACTGTTCTAAGGGATCCAAAGCCTGACTGACGCCAAGTGCGTGCCTTCTGTAAAATCCAGCTTGGGGCCCAAAATTTAACTTTGCAGGTAGCCCTAATATTCTGCGTTACGCCACTGGAAGTAATGAGATATACAGTTCTTATATAAAGTAGCTGCAATGTATATTTAATAACACGCCTTTTTCTCAACTGATTAGAATATTTTACAAAACATTGAAGTCGACCGACTCAAATCATTGCAAGCATAGTACGAATCATTTAATTTACCAAAATGCCGATTGAGAGACCCAAGGTTAAATAAGAGATGCACCATGTATGTTATTATCAGAGAGTGTATTAAATTTTTAAAATAATATGTTGTAGATATGTTAATTCCTATGATACCAATTTTTTCTGAAAAATTATAGAATTGTTGAGTAAAAAAAAAATGCCATTTTTAAAAATATTTTTTGCGTAAAATATTTGTAGAATTTTCAAGATTTTGAATGGGTAAAAATATGTTTGTTTTAATAATCCTTTGTGGAGTCATAGAGTAGTCCCTTTACAGTAGCGCACACAGGGATTTTGCAAGGGGGGGTTCCAGGGTCGAAAGTCCAGCATTCTCGTATCATGCTCCAATACGCGGCTCAACATATTCTTCTGATTTTGTCGATTTGGGAGAATAAAAACAGTAAAAAATTATTGAATAAATAATTAGCATTAATTAATGAAATTAATAATTAAGAACAAATAATTGATTAAATTTTACGTATTATATGCATAGGGTTATAATCAATCGAAAAAAAATCAAGCGCTTTGGGGGGAAGTCCCAACCTTGGGACCCTCCCCCCCTTGTGTGCGCCACTGTTCCTTTATTTTGACAAGAACTCACTGAAAAGCAGCTCTAAAAAATGTTTGATCAACAAATATTCTGAAATTTCGTTGCTAAAATCTGAATCTTTTTACTTTTGTTATGTGCCTTGCTCTCTGTTATAAAGTTAGCTTTAAATATTTTGTTACAGTTCAGTATGAAGTTAAAAATGCATTACAAAACAGGATTTATATTTTGATTTAACGCACACAAAAATTTTTTTTTTCTCTTTGCGATTTGATACACGATTTTCTCCTTTCAAATTACAGATATCACTGAATAAAAGACATAAATTGAAATGAACAAGAAAATAGACACGGAGAAAATATTTTGGACCGTGGATTGCAGAAACAGTAGATCAATTCTCAGCATTGCCTGATAATAATCTCTTGCTCTAAACGAATTTCAAAGTTATCACGAAAATGTCTTAAATAAATATAGTATGAAAGATTAAACATGGAACCTTCTACTATAAAAACTGTTCACAAACTTATTCGATTAGTTTAGTTCATTTTTTCAGTTCCTATACTTAAGCTCACACTTTCTATATATTTATTTATTTATCTTGGTGAATTTTCAATCGTTAACAAAATACATTTAAAAGCGCTCAATTGAGCTGAAATTTTATGTACATGATTGTTTTGAAGGACAATACAATAATCTAATTATAATTAATAAAAATTAATTGATTAAAACTAATTATTTAAAGAATTAGATACAGCCACGTTGGTTTCATTTTTGGCGATTTGTGTCAAAACTTGAAGACTTTTTTCTCACGTGTTAAAATATTCAGTTGAATTGAAATTTATATACACGATTGTTTTGGATGACAATACGATACTTTACTGATAATGAATAAAAATTAATTACCACTTAATGTTGTGATTCTGTCCTATGCATATACATATATATATTAATTGTAACTACTTAATAAAAAGTAGCCAAAATAAAATTTTTCTTTGTTGATCTAAGTAGGAATTGACTTAAAATTTTTTTTTTATATTACTTGTTTTATAT
This sequence comes from Trichonephila inaurata madagascariensis, assembly GCA_019973955.1. Taxonomy (NCBI): domain Eukaryota; kingdom Metazoa; phylum Arthropoda; class Arachnida; order Araneae; family Nephilidae; genus Trichonephila; species Trichonephila inaurata. Next base: position 162,669 of record BMAV01017742.1, on the reverse strand, counting down.
ATATATATTTAATATTGTTTATTTTAAAAAAGGAGTAAATAATTCTTTTTCAATTAAAATAAATAGCTCATTAAATAATGACGTACCGAAAGTGTCATACAGATGCATAATTAATTTTGATACCAATTTTATAACTTATAACAAATATGAAAGAAAATTATCAGATCTCTATTATTCAATTAGACCGGAAAAATACGGTCTTCGTGTATTCAGAGAAACTTTGAGGGGAAAAAAGGCATATGTGTTTATTAAGTGAATTTAAATGGATTTCATATTGTGTAACCTGCAAATGCATAAATATTGTATTTCGAATCAAACATTAACAAAAACATACAATAAGTACCGAAAAAAAATTATATACAATCAATGTTAAGGGACACTTTTAACGCGTTTTGATTTTTAGGTATATTCGCCGTTTAACCCGCATCCCCTATTTTTTACAAAGAAATCTGAAATGTACGTGCGCAATGCTCTTGTTTTGAAGTCATGCATTCAGTGGTGTAACACACATCCCCGCATTGCGGGAGGGCCCAGGGTTTCAGGGGGCCGAAAGCCTGACTTTGCAGAGGAGTAAAATGAAAAAATATTTTTTTAAATAATAATAAGTGTTAAATAACTTTAGAGAAAGCATCATAAATGCGTGAATGGGATATAAAAAGAAAACTAATCAAAATTAAAAATGAAAAAGAATAAATCAATTTCTTGTATTCATGAAATTTTAATAGTTTCTTTTCACCTAAAAATTTGTTAAAGAATTCAATAGAGTGTGTTTTGAAGGATATTTTATAAATTCCATCATGTAAAAAAGTGATTTATAGTAGGTGTCTTCAACCTTTTACGGTCGAGGGCCACATCAAAAAAATCACAAGGAACCGCAGGCCATACATCTGTCCAAAAATAGTGTAATCAGAAATTTTTTTATAAAAAGGGAGTTTGTTTTACAAGACTATAATTGGTTCTAAGTGAAGAGAGCCGCGCGCGCGCGCGCTGTTACAGATTTGTATGTATACGATTACTTCAAAAAAGTTAAATGGAAGTGTTTAAAAGTATTTAAAATACAATGAAATATATTTTTGAAGCATTCGTTATTTTCAGAATGTTTTTTTTTTTTAAATGGATATCGAACATATGAATGGAATGTTTTAAGAACCAAGAATAAAGAGGGAAAAGTGTTTTTACGACAAAAAGCTGACAAGGCAATTTTTCTTGAAATTGCGTCAATTTCAAATGTAGGGACTAAGAATTGCCATACTGGTATACCGGGATACTGAATACCGGTTTTTTGAGCCATTTGTACAATTTTGTAATACAGGTATTCACAAGTTTAAATACCGTTTTTTCGGTATTTACTAGATTTTTTTTAAAATTGTCTCCTCTATATGTTCAGGGATTGCCAACATAGTAAAATAGTATACATTTTTTGTTTTTACGCCTCCCTAATTGGCGAAATAAATTATAGACTGAATATAAAGTTGCATTGTACAATCAAGATAAGTGATAAAATATGTGAATCATCCAAGGAGGCGAGCCAAAACTATACTATTACAGCTCAGAGCCATACTGCCCACGCGCAGGATTCGTAGTCTTATATTTGTATTTGTGAAAGCAAGTTGTAGTGGTGAAGAAAGTGCATAATATTTCGATATTTCTTAAATTAGTGAGTTTGTTATTCACACTGTAGTTGCATACCATACTGTACAATTGATGCATTAAGTTTTTTAAGATCACATTTCAAAATCTGCAATAGCACCACAGGCTGAATAGTGATATTTATACTTTTTTGTGATTTAAATAAATAAGATGTTCCTTTACTTTTTTGTGATTCTTTATATACTGCTATACTTTATAAGTTACAAATTATTTTTTGTGATATTTACACTCTCTAACAAAACTGGTAAATAAAACAAAGAAACACCTGTGTTTTCTTCCTTTTTCTAAAATTTCTACTGCCAGTATTAAGATCTAAAAAATACCGAATATCGGTATTGAAATTTTGGTCCGATATCGCAATCCCTAGCAGGGACACTAAAATGCCTTCAGCTGGCCACTTATCATCCACGGACCAAGGGTTACAGACTCCTAATTTAAAGAAAAATTTTCTTCTTTTTTAATTTTTAAAGTTCTTACTGATTTATGTAGGCCCAGTGGCCGAGTGGTAGCGTATCGCGCTTCTATCCTTTGGCTGGGCAAGGTCGACTCAGCCTTTCATCCTTTCATTGGGTCGATAAATGAGTACCAAGCTTGCTTTGTTACCAAACACTGGGGGTTTCGCTTCAGACTTACCACCTTATTGGGACATCTACTTAAGCACCTCAGCACCCAATGGTCACATATACTGAGATGGGCACGGTAGGCCTTGACCCTCATGGGCTGTTGCGCCACTGAGTCTAGTTTAGTAGTTTGTTGATTTATATAACAAAAGTAAAAATAGAATTATATTATTTTAACGACAGAACGTTATATTTTAAGAATACTTCTTGGATTTCGCATGATAATCGAATAAACGTAACCTGTTCATTCATAAAAAAAATCAGATTAGTGAATCTACAAAACTAGACCAAAATCTTCACAAATATTCTTTTTAATCACCATGTTTCACTTTTAAGAAAAAAAGGGAAAGACTAAAGTCTTCCAGTCGTCAGCTCGTAGAGGTAAGTGATTATGAATTAGTTGGTTAAAACTTTATTATAGAAATAAATAACGTTAGGCTATGTTATGAAAATGTTGATAATGGCAGATTTAACAATTTTGCCTCCATTTTTATGACTGATTCCGGCAATATTAAAAAATAATTTTTCCAGAAATATTACTGGAAAACAAACGCAATTATTACTTGTTTCGCATAAATATTTTTAGTTGGACCTGAGCTTTATGAACTTTACATTTATAAAGAAGTAATTATTCACGTTAAGACACAAAACTTTCTGTACGGAAAAATCAATCGAATTAATTTTGTGATCTGTTTAATGGTCCAGAAAAACAGTTCCGTGACATAATCAGATAAATAATTTAGCAGAAAATAATAAGGAAACGATAGTTTATAGGTTAGAAGCTAATTATTTTATAGTAACTGCTTAAAGTGAGCCTGATTGCATTATGGCGTTTCTGTTATCGGCGAATGGTGGAACTTAAAAGTATTGCTGCAGACAAGATGAACGCAACAATTTTCCATCATTTTTGAAGCTACGTCCTCGGACGACTCTTCGGCTGCTATTTCTATTTTGGAATATAATAGCTAATTTCTTTTTCTTCCCAATTGAACTACTGACCTTATTATGTTTTTGTACTTTTTTTTCAGATTTCAATAAAGATGAATTAGATCCTTCCTTGTGTGTAAAAAAATGTTCTATTCATTGTGTTTACTCCTTTTTTTGTCAGAATCAGATCTTCTGTAGAGGGATTTTGCTTAATTTATGTGTCTTGAATCCACCCTTGTGCGGGACTTTTATCGCGATTTCTATTAATGTCCTCTTGGGGTTTATTTAGGGCCAGAATGGCAATTCTTTCCAACCAACTCAAGAAGAACTTGGTTAAGTAAATTAGGAATCATACATATATTGTAAGTTAGCAATAGTGCGGAGTCTATGTCCAGGTCTTTGTCTATGCGCAGAAGTGATTGCTAAATGGGGAGTGAAGTCGCTAAGTAGAGAGTTAGCTGTAAGTGATTTGAGATAAAGTTTAGAAGAATCCTAACTCCGTGAAATAGCCTAGCCGTGCAGGTACTGACGAACCAAAAATGGGTTCGAGGTCAAAAGGAACAATGTCGGATTAAAGCCACATCAGAACAGATAAAGAACGTAGCTGATTACCTAGGATATAGCGGTAAGTTAATTTATATAAGCTATAAGGAAAGGGCGTATATTAGTGATAGAGGAATTAATCTATAAAGTTAGATTCAGTGGTCAAGTACGCGACTATTTGGTAATACGTGTTGGGTCTTCTCATTCTAGATCATCTTACTTAATTATTACTGTTGTGTATCGTGTTTATACTAAGATCTTAATAAATAGATTTTAGAATGAATGATTTGAGTAGTTCTTCGTTCTTCACCACAGAAACAGTTCGCGTAGATAATGTAGAACTGAGGTCCCCACTGGCGGGGGCTTCACATCCTTAGTTAATATATTTAGTTTATCCGCCTAATGGGAAATATACTTCTAAGTACAACTTTATCTCCTCAAAGACTGCCACGTTGGCATATTTCAAAACAAGATGATGCAATTTTACATCATCCATTTATTCTGGCCAATCACGGTATCCACTTACGGAAATCATATGATTTTCAAATGTTTCGGTTGAGGAGTATATATAAGATGAGATTTCTTGAACGTAAAAAGAACGCTTTTGTGTACTGTCTTACGTCCGCGTGTGTTTGTGGAGCCGCTATTTGCTTTATGTATTAACATCAATCAATGTACATTCAAAATACTCTAAAATGTTTTTTAAAATTTCTAATCGGGCTGCGGAATGATATTTAAACATTACAGACCTAGCACATTCACTGGGAACTGGTATCTCTTTCTAGTGCGACACCATATAGGTGGTATACCATTCGCTGTAAGTAATTTTGACTTCCAGTTTACTCCCCAGAGGAAGTACTTGAGTTCTGACGATGCTAAACCGGACAAGGAATTTAATTTTGCCAAGAGCACTCAAGCCAAACAGGAACTCAAGGAACTTTTACATGCCGAGTAATCATACGATATCGACGCTGTCTATTTTTTGCTTCATGAAAATCCACCGATTTGGGCCAGAGTCGAACCCACAAAATTGGGCGTACAAGGCCAGCGCCAAACCAACTACGCCACCCAGCCGGCGAATGTTTTCTAATCTATTTAATGACTGCATCCAAATAGATATTCCGGTAACATGTTTGAATCTAAGGAAATCGTCACAAACACACACATACATATATATACAGTCGAACCTCTATATTGCGAAATTTCCATATAGCGAACTTTTTACTGGAACCTTGAACATTTCACGATTTTCTTCATAAAATAACCTCTCTATAGCGAAGTGTATTTTCTATATAACGAACTTTTTCTTTTGTGATTCAATTTTTGTTCTTCCTTTTTTTAAAGTATTCTGAAAAAAAATTCTAGTTATTCTCTCTTTAACACATTTTATGGTGGTCATACATCTTGAACTGGTTTTATTATATCCTTACTCGCCGAGAGCAATAGAGCTCTGAACGTTTTATCCAAGAAGTGCAACCTTTAACCCCCAATGCCTAGTTCACTAGAAACATCTTCGATATCCTCTTTCATTCTCAGTTTAGTTGTCCCGTGTCCCCGTGTTCTAATTATAAAATAATGTATGTTTAATATTACTTGTATGCTTTTTAAATTATTTTCTGAATATTGAAAATACAGTGAATTCTTCGACGTTCTTTTTTCTTGTTTTCCTTGCAGTTTTTCTTTCTTTCTTTTTTGATTGATAAGATATATAAAATAAACATATATTAAAATTTTAAAAAAAGATGTGAATAATTACATTTTTTAATACATAGTATTTATGAATTTAAAATTTGTTTTATGTGGTTTATAAAGTATATTAAAAGATGAACCTCTATACAACGAATTTTCCATATAACGAACTTTTTCTGGGATTTAGCGACTTCATTATATAGAGGTCCGACTGTATATATAAAGTTAGATTTGGAATTATTCTTTTTAACTTTCCAAGCATGTAAGATCCACTCAGGTTTTCTTACATTATCTTCCTAAGACTAAAATAAAAGAAAGAAAAAAAGAAATAATATATGTATTTTATATATTAAAAAAGAGCTTCACTTCATAGTTTACAAATCTCAACCATTTTTTATCTGACATTTGCGGTCTGTCCTCACGTTCCTTGTGATTTGTACTTACTATTAGTTAAGGTGATAAGAAACAAAAGATAAGATATTAGAGTCGAGTATAACTTTTAATTTTCATGCGAAGTCTATGTTTCCCAATGTGAAAAGTCAAATCATAAATCCGGGTTGTAAAAACAATTCTGACAAGTAGGTTTCTGCCCTCGAGGCCGAGATAAGAGATAACACTGAAATTTGTAGAGGAAAAAAGGTTATTTTACGGAACAAAAGTCAAAATTTGACATTTTTGTGGACAGCTGCGTGTCATTTATTTTTAGGACTCATAAAAAGAATAAAGTTATGTTCGGAGAGAAAGAATATACTCTAGCATTGTTATGTTCTTATTAAAAAATTTGAAGGTTTACCTGTATATTTCACGTTTGCCTTCACAAGATTCGTTAAAGATTTGGGAATTACCTTATTATTACTTGCTTACTTTATTATTTCTTCTTCATTGCCCTCTGTGTGAAAGTGAAACTTTGTTTATGTATCTAAATTTTCAAAGAATATGGTTTAAGAGTTATTTATTGTTGATTAGTTTAAAAAAGATCAAAATAGACAAAAATATTTTTAACTGTCCAATTCTTTTGTTATTATTTAATTGGTTAATATGAATATTTTTAACCCTTTATCTACCGCGTTATAATTTACTTTGCTACTTTTTTCATGCAATATTTCTTTTTTGAATCACTACATTAAAAATTAAGGGATATACATAAAAAAATACTCAACTTAGGGAAGTTTAATCTGTTAGAGCTAATTAATTAATTAAAGATATTCAACTGCAAAATTAATTATGTACACTGTTCACTTAAAATAAATAGTCAAATCGTTTTCTAAGGTCTTCATTAACATACAACAAAATAAGACACTTTTTGACATTAACTACTTTTTCGGAACTAAAATGACAATCTTCGCAATCTGCTGAAAACGCCGTCAGCTGAAAATGCAATTTCTGCCTTACCCTATAAAATACTCATCATAGAACCCGTGCTGCCATATATCTTGAAAGAGTGGATTTAAAAAAATATTCCTGCTAAGTATCGTCAGAGTATTCGTAAAAATGGTTATTCTATGTAATTTTAAAGTGAGTGGTACTTATAATATGGTCAGTAGATAAAGGGTTAAATGGTAAAAATATAAATGTACTTTTTTATTTGCATGAAGAAACCTTAAAAAATATTATTTGATTAATAATCTGTTTTGCACATACACAATTCTCTTTACAAATTTTAAACAGTTCATTCAAAGAAACCAGATTTGTGGCTACAGTGAGTGAGTGTAGTGTTTTATGGTTCTAGAGCCAATTTTGGCTATTCTGCGCCACACATTTGTTTTTTAGAATATTAAAATCTTAATATAATACATATAGATATATATATAAATTGCATACACATTTATATATGTGAATGCATGCATGTTTATATAGGAAGGAAGGAGGTTCGTTCTGAGTACCTTCCGTTCCGAACGCAAGTACGTAACCAATCACGCCAAAACGATCGTCAACGCGTGATGTTGGTACTAGTTCATATAGATATCACACCGCCACATATATAAAAGTTCAAATCACAACACAGTATAAAATAATGTCAAAATATATAAAATAATTGTATACAAGTACATTTCAAAATAATTGTCTGCAGTCTAGACGTGAAAAAAAGAAAAGGGGAAATTGAATGACAAGAAAGAGGGTCGAAAATAGAGAGGGATCACTAGGGTACCCCTGGATCGTGACACCTGTGTTTACCAAAAACACAGTAAACCCCTTGGGAATAGGAAAAGATCACTATGGCACCTCGGGATTGTGATACCCATACTCATCTAAGGAAGATATTTATAAAGTATATATTTATGTAAATATATGTGAACAAAAATATAAAATAACTAAAATATATAACATGAAAAGGGATACATCTCTTCACATATTATACATTCTTTTATTCACTCGTTTTTTAGAAAATCCATTAAAAATTTTCCTGGCGTTTTGACGATTGTAGATATTTTGATTACAAGTTCTGTATAAATCATCCTGACCAAGTCATAAATATAATCAAAATATATTTTTTCCAAGCTCATTACAAAAATCTGAATAAGTTATTCATATCATTGAAAAATGCAATAAAATTCGTACACGTGAGAAAAATATTTATTTCCACAAAATCTCTTACAAATTACATAACATGTATTTCGATATAATTACCGTAAAATCCGGGATGTAATGCGCACCTATACTTTCAAGCTACAATTTTTAATTTTTAGGTATACTATCTGCTGTATTACGTGCAGCCCCTTTTTTACGAAGAAACCTGAAATGTACGTGCATAATGCTCTTATGTTTTGAAGTCATTTATTCGAGCAGTGCTGGTTTAAGCTCATTTCGGGCCCTGGGAGCTAAAGATCTACGGGCCCCCTTCGCACTGGTGGATCAAAATTTATTACCAGAAAACTTGGTTAGGTCCAGCTTACGAAGGCCCTTGGGCGCCCGCCCCAAGCGCCCAATGAATAAATCGGCACTGTATTCGAAGTATTATTCCAAACCTTAGAAAAAAAATAGCATACTTCGAGAAGTACAACCCTTTAAGTCCAGAAGGAATAACATTTTTTTTTAATAAACAGTATTTCGATATTCGTTGAAGTCTAATTTTTTTTTATGTTCATCTTTATTTTTCTTTTTTTTTTAAACTTTCATTTTTTATACCCGGCGTATACGCGCACCCACAAATTTCAATCTTATTTTTTGAGTTAAAAATGGGCGTTACATACCGAATTTTACGGTAATCATATTTGTTTCTATACAAACATTAATGAATACATATAAAATTTTATAAATAGGTTGTAACGAGAAATGCTTTTCACTGTAAGTAACTGTTTTGATTTTTAATCATATATGAAATATTTATATATAAAAGTAAAATTATCTTTAAAAACATTGACATATAAAAATTTATTTCTTATTATTTTTGAAAACGCTTCTGTACCTGGTCTACGTAATGGATGCATTTGACTTTTTTTATTTTTTTGAATCACTAATTTATGATGATGTTCACTTTTTTTTCTTTTGTATACATACAGTCGGGCGTCCATATAACGAAGTCGCTAAATCCCGAAAAAAAGTTCGCTGTATGGAAAATTCGTTATATAGAGGTTCATCTTTCAATATACTTTATTAACACCGAAAAGCAAATTTTAAATTCATAAACACTATATATTAAAAAAGTAATTATTCACACTTTTTTAAAATTAATATATGTTTGTTTTATATATCTTGCTGATCAAAAAAAAAAAAAAAAAAAACTACAAGGAAAACAAGAAAAAAGAATGTGAAGTATTTTCAATATTAGAAAAAATAATTTTAAATTAAAATCAAGGAATTTTAAGGACATTTTCTAATTTAAACAATTCCAAGGGTGGAGTTTTAAGACAACTCCACTGAGGGTGAAAGGGGATAACGAAGATGTTTCTTGTGAAATGGAGAATGGAGGGTTAAAGGCTGCAATTCTTGGATGAAACGCCCAGAATTCTATTGCTCTCGGCAGGTTAAGTTCTAATCAAACCAGTCCAAGATTTTTGACCACCATAAAATGTGTTATAGAGAGAATAACTTGAAATGTTCAGAAATACTTGAAAAGTGGGGAGAAAAAAATTGAATCACAAAAGGAAAAGTTCGTTATATAGAAAATGCACTTCGCTATAGAGAGTTTATTTTACGAAGAAAATCGTGAAATGATCAAGGTTCCAGAAAAAAGTTCGCCATGTAAAAAAATTCACAATATAGAGGTTCGACTGTATTATATTTTGAAACTCTTAAATCGCTAAAATTTTCTGGGGTGTTAAAATAGTGCCGAAAATACCGGAACGAAGCAAAAACTTAACTAACAACCCGTAAAACTTCTGAAAGTTCATTGATCAGAATCCCAATCATGTCTAAAGAGTTTATCTTTTGTTGCGAAAATATTGATTCAGTAAGGAAGAAAAATGTACCTTCATTTCCGAAGGTTGTTTAACGTCATTATTCCGAGAAAGTTCCTCCCTGTTTAGATAGTTATAATTTGGCATTTTTTTCATGTGCACGACCCTGCGTTCGTGCTTCGTATATTAGTGGGGGGGAAAGTAATTTAATTATATGATTCATTACTTTTGATATAGTAATAGTTCAATAAAAAGGAACACCTTGATTGGTTTTAATTATTTCTGTTGTATATACAATTGCTTTTACATTTATTATATAAAGGGGAAAAGCGACTACCTCATCACTATATCTCCTGAACTATTACACTTACAGACTTGAAATTTGGTAGGCATGTTCCTTTCGTTGAGTAGAGATCTACAAAGAACGGGGTTTGTGAATATCGACCATCAAGAGGATTGTGAGAGGTTAAGGGGCATTATGAATAAATATTTCCGTTGACTGGAAATCTGGCAGGTACATCCCTTTTATTAAGTAGAGATCCACTACAAAAGTTTTGTGAAAATCGATCCAAAAACGTGGTTAGGAGAGGTTAATGGGTGTTGTAGATAAATATTTCCGTTTTTGAACTATTAGACCAACAAACTTGAAATTTGGCAGGCATGTTCTTCTTTTTATGGAGTAGAGTCCCGCTAAAATGGGTTTTGCGAAAATTGATTTCAATAAAGTAGCGGGGAATCATTAGGGAATATAGATTTAAAAAAAATTCCCCTTTTTTCGAACTACTAGATCTACAGTAATGAAATTTGATGTGCATGCTTGTTTGTTGATTTGAAAGTCGCTAAGAACGGACCTTATAGAAATCGACTGTCAGGGAAAGTTACGGGACTTCTTGATACAAAAAAAATCCGCTTATGATATATTAGATTTAGATTTGAAATTTGGCAAACATGTTTGTGTTTTGTTGAGTAAAGATAAACTAAAATAGTTTTTGTGGAAATAAACGCCATGAAATATTCAGAGAAGCGGAAGAGTAACGTCCTGTAAGAGTATATATATTTTTTTTTTAAAGTTAGCGTTAAAAAACTTGAAATTAAAGAAATATTCTACCGACAATAGTTTTTATCAATCAATTGTTTATCATCGTTTAAATTAAAAAAGAAAAATACGACACTTTTCCACAGATTTTGTACAAATGCAAAAAATTGCAATCAAGTGTTTTCTCTTTAAGGTATCGGACTACGTTCGGAATTGTGATTTTGAAAAGGCTTTTAAGTGAATTTTTTTTATATTTAATGTAATCTGAATTAGAATATACATATAAAATTATTTTAAAATATTTTTACACACAGCAAGTTTTCTTTTAAATAAATTTTTTTGGTAAAAAATTAAGATAAAAATTGTTTTTTTAAGAAACTCCTTTTAAGAAAAATGCTTCTTAAATAATAATAATATTTTACCTATATATAGCTAAGAATTCTTTAAAAAGACTGAACTAGGATTTTTTTTTTTTGAAGAATTCACACTACTTTCAGAATTACAATCAATCGACATAATAACCGAGTTGTTCTGTAAAACTTTCTTTTCTTTAATTTATTAAAATATGAATAAATCCACTTCTAATTTATACATTTTAAAAATCCTATAGTTCAGATTCTTAAAAACAGTATGAAAAACGTTTCTACCAAATTTTATATAAATATACGTAAAATATTTTGAATTATCCTATTTTAAAAATTGTAATTTCTCTACAAATACAGTTTTCCAGAAAATGAACGAAAAGATAAAAATTACAAAGTAAATAAAAACATAAATATATCAAATAAGCCAGATTTTTCAGTAAGTATCTTAATACGTTTTTAAATTTTTTTCTTATATGGGAAGTAAATATTTTTATAAATAATAGAAAAAAATGTTATAGCTACTTGTTGTCATTTAATTATTTATTAGTGTGAAATTGCCTCACATTAAAATAAATACATATAATTTCATTTTTACGTTTTGTGTCTTCAAAAAAAAAAAGCTTTTAGAATGCTAAAATTTGTAATATTTTACTAGATATAATAATTTATATTCTTGAAAAATTGGGTTTTTTCGAAAATTCGAGTTTTTGTAATCGGATATCCTACCAATTATTCAAATTAATTTTTTACTTTTATTTAGTGAAAATTGTCTTAATTAAAATTTAGTATTATTTGAAGATTTCTCTCAGATTGAAAACTAAATACATTCTGCAGTTTTCAATTCAAGGTATTGTTGTCACCTGCATAAAAAAAGTGGCTTTCGAAAAATATACAATAACTGAAACAAAGCGTGGTAATTAATGCAGAATTAATAAATTTTAATTTAATGTAATGAAATGAATCAGCTTTTAATCAGAAGTGTTGATAAAATTCTGAAATAAGTTGGATGATAGTAATTTTGTTATAAATTACTTTCTTTTAAACATGCATTTTTTTGAATAAGGAAAAAAAATGATCCATTATAGATTTATAAATTTGAAATAAAGTATATGTCTGTTCATAAATAAAATGAAGCTTATTATCAGTGGCGTAAAGTACATCCCCACATCGTGGGGGGAGACCAGGATTCTGAGGGGACCCCAAACCTGACTAGTACATATTTGTGAGCTTGGTTATATAATGCTGCCAATAACTTATATAAGTTTTAATATTGCTTAGTATTATAACTTCGGATTAACTGTTGATTAAACGCAATGAGAGTTATATTAACGTGTCACATTATAATTCAACACAAGGGCTATTGGCAATGGACCTCGTTGTTCTGAACCAAGGTCAAATGACGAGGACGATGCCTAAGCTGGCACCCTCTTTCCAGGAACGTTTTAAGGCATGGGCCAACTGAGGGCCCGGGACCAGAGCCTCGTTTAGATCTCGACTCTTTTTGATAAGATCATGATTCGGATAATTTTAATGGTCAAATATTATTTCCGTACATATTCTCCGAAAAACAGGAAATTTCAAACTGCATGTCAACTGGCAAAAGTGGTAAGACTGTATTATTTTGTGATGACCGTTATCTATGTCTAGGCCTATGCTTAATACCATAAACAGTCATTCAACTCTTTTAGTCGATATGTGGCCATTGGTCAAGCCAGTTTGTGCCTAGGGCAGGGATAGCGAAACAGTGGTACGCGTGCCATTGATGGCACGACAGCGATCAAGATGGTTTTTGTATTTTATTTCAAAATAACAAAGTTTACTGTGAAGTATTACGAACAAACGCGATTGATCGGTCTCGGGGCAACAGGGAACACACTCGTTTGTTATTGTCTTGCCTTTGTTACGTCGTGGACTACAACTGCTTGTGACGCAATGTTTGTCTACGCATAGCATGGTCAATTTCATTTACACAGCTGTATTTTAAAGTTTATTTGTATTATATTTACGAGTTTTAACTGTTATTTAACATGGCTAGTTCAGCGAAAGAGCAAAAAATTCAAGATAGTAAGTGTAACAGAGAATTTCAAATTTGATGAATTTAGAAATATGGCATCATTAGTATAAGCGAAAAAGTGGCGTGTGTTTTAAGTTATGAAATAGTGGTATCTTCTTGTCAAAAAAGTGAACAACCGTAAAAATAATTGCATAGAAATCGTTTGGCAGATGACACCAATTCAGCATGCGTTCTACTAAAAGTAACATCTTACAATCCTAATATAAGTTATTTATCATTCACAATCTGCAACAACAGAAGGCACACTAGTGCTTACTTTAATTTTTATTACACGTATAACTAAAACATTTACAACTATACAGTACAAAAGTTTTTTTTCGTAATAAACACAGAGTTTTGTGTTGTTAGCATTTAGTTTTATTATTTTCCCAATAATCACTAGTAAAAATTATTTGACGGCACGTCTATACCTCATTAAACACTTCTTTAGAAAAAATGGCACACTGATCCATAAAGGTTCGCCATCCCTTGCCTAGGGTTTTGAATCGTGCACATTTATTTGTTTTAAATTACCATTTGAACGAGTTTATAACAGTGCATGCCTTATACTGTCTACTTTTAAAGTTCTTGGTAGTGGCTACTTTTACATAGGAGCCCAGGGCCTAAAAAATCTTACGATTTCTCTGGGCCCAAGACCTCAAAGAGTCTTAAGACGCTCCTGTCCCTCTCCTATCTACCACACCATGTCAAAAGAAGGACGTTGAGCCTCGACATATATAACGCGCATTGGACCCCTTCACACGGGGGCTTTGAATAAATGGAACAAAACCTGTGGTAAATCGTTTTAATGTGTCGGGATATACTTCCCTCTGAACTTAGTTACTTATTATTTACTACCGCATTAAATTGGAAGTTTAAACATTTTTAAAAGGGAACTTATTAAAATAGAGTTAAAATGTCTAATACCGTAATGTAACGAAATAATGACAGCTTATTCGATTATCATTAAGCTGGTATATATATATATATAAGAAATACGTAATTGATACTTTTGGAGGAAAAACAGTAATTAGCATAAAAAGTTCCTAATTACGACTTTGTACTCCGGGATTATTTTCTAATTAACTCTCTGAAATGAACTGTTGTGAAACCTGAACGAAAAAGAAGAAATCTAAAATGATTTTTCATCTGCCGTTAATATCACAGTACCTTCTCATATCGCCTTACCAAATTAATGCTCTTCGTTTGAATAATGGTACGGATGTGTCAAAAAAATGGGAATTGTAAAAAAGAAATTTCCCTACTTATTCAAATGAGGGGCGATTTAAATCCCTGGGAAATTCCCTCTATATGAATCGGAAGTTGAATTCTTGAACTTGAGCCCCTCCTACCCTATCATTTCTCTTCGCTACCTGCTCGGGCAGTTTCCCCATTTCTCTCACTCTCTCCCTCTCTTTCTCGATACTGGATAACAACAGAATCAACCCGGACTTCATAATCTTGGCAGCATATCGCCTTTTTTGGCGAATGTTTCGTTTTTACGAGTTTTAAAAATGTGAGGATATTTAAGTTTGGTATTCGACTGCTTGTGACTTTTTGAAAAAATGGAGATATGGGGATTTTTTTGTGATTTTTAGATTTATTTAGTATATTTTAAGAAAAAAATCATAAAATTGAAAACAAAAAAAATTTATTATTATTAAATTGGGAAAAAACTGGTAAAAATGTACAAAAAATTACATAAACAGGGCCCGCTCTGTACAAAAATTTTATGAACAAATTCTCAATTTTTCAATTTTGATTTGTTACTTTGTTATTCGTGTTTGAAATGACCTTCAGGATAAGAGATATTTTAATTTTTACAAAAACTAGAGCACTTTATCTTAGTGACTACATGAAATTGCTTAAAAAACCAGTGATTATCTTCACATAAAGGACTGTAAATTTTGAAATAAAACAGTGATTGATAAAGCTGAAGGTTAAAACACTTTTACTGTTATACAGAATATACATAAAAAATTTCATCAAATTATTTTATAAAGTTTTTGAGCAATCGCTGTCCCCGTTCGAGTTTTTCGAAAAAAACACATTTCGAGTAAAACGCATTTTAAAGTTTGACATCTTGTGTAAAGTTATGGCATCTGCTTTTACTAAAATACTTGTAATTTTTGCTCCAGTGAATGAAAAATGAAACACTTGGTATTTTTATAAAGCTAATAAGATGAGCTATAAAATAAAATCATAAAAAAAATTGTCAATTTTTGACAAAAATCATGATTCTAGGGTAGTCGGATACCTTAATTAATTAATTTATTTTTTGAATTCTTTTTAATGGTATTATAAAACATATACAATTAATTTACACGAGATATACACTCAAGGTGACTTACTATATTCGGAACCGTGATTATGAAAAATCGTATAAATGGATTTTTATTATTATTATTATTATTTTGATATTCAGTGTCAATTGAAAGAATATACCAGAGGTGGAGAACGCGCAGCCTCCATGAGTTTCTTGTGCGGCCTTCATAAAAGCTAGAACTTCTATTAATTAATATTTAATTATCTTGATTGCAACAGTTTGAACATCAATACAATTAAATAAAGAACGGCATGAATGTATGTTTGAGTGACTGCTTGTGGTATGTATGTTTAAAATTTTAGAGCAACACCTAATGGAACATGGCAACATTACCAGATATGCCTATTTAGATGATCAATTCAGGCTTTACGTTATGAAGCTTGACCCAAATATGTATATACAGTGGCGCACACAAGGGGGGAGGGGTCCTGGGGGTCCGGACCCCCTCAAAGCCCTTGATTTTTTCTCCGATTGATTATATTTCAAAGTATATAGTACGTAAAATTTAATTAAATATTTGTTATTAATGATTAATTTTATTAATTAATGCTAATTATTTATTCAATAATTAGTTTTTTACTGTTTTTTGTTCCCGAAAATCAACAAAATCGAAAGGAGCATGATACAAGAATGGTGAACTTTCGACCCCGGATTCCCCCTTGAAAAATTTCTGTATGCGCTACTGTGTATATACATATATGCTTACATAAATAAAAATGCCAACAGTGAAATATGAAAAGTTACAACGGTATCTATGAATTTAATAATTTTATTAAAGAAATATATATATATATAATAAACAATGATTAATGTTATAACAAATTTTTACTCTTATGTGAATACGAAAATATTTTATTCTGTAACTTTTTACGCCAAATAATAAATAAAGGATTTAATCTTTTTTAATAATGTTTCTATATAATGCACAAAATTGCTAAATCTCTACTAAAACTATAACAACTTTAAAAAAAAAAGTCGCATTTATAGGTAAATCAACCTATGCGGCCTCTTATATTACTACTTAATCTAACATGCGACCTCTAATGGTAAAAAGGTTTCCCATTTCTGGAATATACAGTGAAATACCCTTAACCCGAAAACGCTTAAGAAGAAATATCGGTTAACACGAAATAATAGAACGGTTCCAACAAATTACTAGGTATTTTCATGCATTTTTTCCCTTAACACGAAACAAAAATTGCTTAACACGAAAAGATATCCCTCTTGGGAATGAACAAAATACAGAAAACACTAGAGATTTGAAGGGTTAAAAAGAGGTGGTTACGCATTATTTTTCTATAATACTGAACTGTCCTAATGCATCATCGGAAGAAGTCGTTTCAATAGATGATGATAATATGTTTACAGCCCCCATTATGACAGACAAAGACATTTTGGAGTTTGTTCAAAACTCAAAAAATATCATTGATGCGGATTTCGGCGACGAAAATGAAATGAATAATGCAGCTCTTGTTCCCATGTCATACGAAATGACGAATATCATGAAAAGTATGCGCAGGTATTTAGAAGCACATTCCAATGGTGAAATGAATAACAAAATGGTGTGCCATCGATCATCAAACACTTTGATGCTCAAAAAGACAATGCAAAGAAAATATCAGATTGTTTTCCAAAAATTCAATAAATGTTTTGTTTTTTTTCTCGAAAAACTTGAAAATTTTGTATTAAATTTCATTAAATTCTTGTGGATTTTTTTGTTTAAATTATTTTTATTAAATACATGTATATTTGTTAATAAAATGTACCCTAATAATGTACTAATCTTGCGGTTGAATATATGCTTTATTTTTTGGGGGGCAATATCTTTTAACACGAAAAAATATTTTATCCCCCTCAGTTTCGTGTTAAACGATTTTCACTGTACTTATTTTGCTTAAGAATATTATTGCGGGAAAAAATTACTTAAATGTAATTTTTTTTTTCTTTTTTTGGCAAAAAAAGAGAAAAAATGACATTTTCGAAACATTCTTGTTTTATAAAAAATGCGTCTATAATATTAATGTTTTTGCCTATATATAGCTAGGATTTCTCTGCCGGTATTGAACTAAAGTTTTAGAATTACATAATTTAGAGGTGGATTTACATTTATATATTATTAAATATGAAAATAATATGGGGTTTTCAAAAATTTTAGATCAGCCGTGGTTTAGAAGTCCCAGCTTTATGGGCAAAATATTATTGTTACAGAAGCATTCGTGAAAGAAGAATGTTTTGAAAATATGTCATTCTTTCTTAATTTTTTGCCAAAAAATTGTATTTAAAAACTTTTTTCTAAAAATAATATTTTTAAAGCAATTCTATGTGTATATTCTAATTCAACTGACACCAAATATCAAAAAAATATTTATTTATACGCTTTTTCACAAAATCAGGGTTCCGAACATAGTAAGTCACCTTAACGAATAGAATAAAGCTGAATGTGAAATCTGAATTAATTTTTATAACTTTTTTTTCTTTTTCATCTTGAGAATTCTCAAATCGAGTAGTAATGAGTTTAAAAATTCCAAATATATTCCCAAATATTCAGAAATTGTTTACTTTTGTTTCAAAACTGGTGTATTAATCTTTTCGGGGGTATTTTTAGCGCACTGAAAAATAGTTCTATTTCTAAAACAAATAGATATCGATGCAACAAAAATCAGATAGAATTAAAATTGTTCTAGATACGATATTTTTCAAAAATTCCTGCAAATATATTCAGACGTTTTTATAAGCGCTTACCACTATAACATAAGAATATTGTTCCTCAGAAATAATGTGAATAATTTATTTAAAAACTATACTATTTTAATTATCTGCAATTATTATAAATATTCATGAAATATGGGACTGTATAATTTGAATATTAAAGGAGTGTGCAGATTTTTTATCCGTTTATGTATGATTATGTTGGGGTTCATATTTTAGATCGAATCGTTGATGGTTACGATGCTTTTCAGACACAATTTAATAATTAGGTACTTTTCCGTTTTGCAAGCTCAAATCTCGCCAAACAGACTTTATTGGCAACAACACACAATATGAACACAAAAAAATGTTAATAAATGTTAGTTTTCATTCATTTTTCATTTATTTTCAAGGCATTCTGAAAAAGACGTTACTAATAAGAAAAGACCACGACTTGTTTTGAAAGTATAGTGGTGAAAGGTTACCAGCGGAAATATTCCGTTTGTCATCGGTTGTATTATTTTTGGCCACTTTATCGCCTGCGTCTGCGAAACGGAAAAGTGCCAATAATTTTTCAGCTGATATTTAGATCTTTTTGCGTGCATCACATTGTTTCATAACGTAACCATAAAACATATGTAATTAGTTTAATATTGATGCAATAAATTAACATATCATGTAATGTATATAATTTATATCAACAAAATTTATTTATGATTTTAACATTGAAAATGCCTAATAATGTATTCGTAGGTTGCGTAATTATATTATGAGTGATTCTGAATTGCATTTATAAAAATTTGAACTAGATAAAACATCATACCGCAGAAACCGTATTTTTTTCGCTATATACTTTATGAAAAATATTTCATAACTTGAAATTATTGCTATTTGGTTGAGACAAAAACACAGAGAAAAGTTTTGCAAACTCATTAAAATAAATAGTATTTACTTTTATTTCATTTGCACACACACACAGCTTATTAATACTTCAAACTTAACATACATAACAACTAAATGTATTTTGAACAATTATAGTTTTTAAAAAATTGTGCTCACAAAAAAAAGAAAAAGAAAAAAAAAAAACTCTTCTTTAAAAAACACGACATGCAAAATAAACTCAAAACAGGTATAGATCAGCATCGCTAGACTAGGTATCGATATTCGGGACGTCTTAAGACTTCTTGAGGCCCTGGGCCCCTACTCAAAAGTAGGCCCTGGGCCTTTAGACAGATGCTGGCCCCACCTATGACTCTTAAAAGTAGACAGTACATATATAGCATACGTTGCCAAATATTCATAAAACAATAACTCGAAACAAATAAATGCGAATGACTTACGATTGTAAGTCATTCGCATTTATTTGGCTCAAACTGGCTCGACCGACTGTCGCTTTTTGATTGCATGAGTAATGATGGTGTATGATGTTAAGCCTAGTCCAGTACGTGAACAACAGTCATTATCCGTAGCTAGTTGACATATCGTCCGAAAATCCCAAATTTTCGGAGAATACAACCGGAAAAAGCATTTGACCGTTGAAATTATTCGAATTACGGCGTTATTAAGGTTGAGTTGATAACGAGACGAGGCCCCTATAGTGGCTGAGGTCCTGGGCCAAGCTGGTCCATGCCTTAAGATGTCCCTGTAGATCATCACTCAGATGGACACATTTAGTACGTTTCATGTTATGCAAGCCGAAAGCCAAATATATTAAATAATATCAATACATTTGAATATTTAAAATATGAATAAATAACATTATTAGCATTAATTTATTTAAGATAATTTGTACTGTGTTACAAAACTAAATGTTTTGAAAACTATACATCTTTTGTTAAAAGCAACCAGTGTCGATTTTCAATGATGCAGATAATCGACAAAGGCAATGTCGTATGATTATATGGCATGTAAAAGATCCCTAGATTGTCCGTTTGGCTTGGGTGCTCTCGGCAAAATTAAATCCTAGTATAGGTTCTTATCTTCAGAGCTAAGGTGCCTTCCTCTAGGGAGGAAACTGCTTGTCAAAATTACCTGCAGCGATTGGTATCCGCATATATGGTGCCGCACTAAAAAGAGATACTAGCTTCCTCTGAATGTACTAGGTCTGCAATGGTAAAACACCAATCCGCAGCCCATTAGAAATTTTTAAAAATATTACAAGCAGCAACAATAAAGTATTAATTTATAATCAATGTATACATCTGTGTGCTTGTCAATAAAACGCATTTCAGTATCAAACTCTATTTATATGATCCTTAGAAATTCGTTCGAAGAACTGAAATTCGATCATTTATTTAAAAAAGAATTATTTTTTTTACAATAGGCTTTTCTTTAATTTTTTTCTTCTAATTATACCAGTCAATTCCCAAATGAACACCTGCCTTTGTTTTGTTTATATGGATAACACCTTAGATTTTGATCCATGTTTTTATAAGATGAATTTGAGAGCAGACGTTATTCACAAATATTTGTGAATTGTTATGATTAAAAAGTATTCCATTTGTGGATTTGGAGATTTAAAACTGATATTAACATTACTGCTGCACCTGCAAAAATTTAATAAAGGAATATATAAGGGAATAAAATAAGAATTTTCCTAACATACTTTGCTGAAATAAAATAAATATTAAATTTTGCAGACTATACAGAAAAATATAAACACTTTTTAAATCAAATTTGGCAAATATTTTGTTTTCATTCAGAATAATGGACAAGAAAAAGTTTTGAAATATGACCAAAACTTTTGGTTTACTTTGCACGTGCCTGTTTTTGAGCATATGTTTTGTCTAAGGTAAATAATATATCCCCAGTCATAACACATTTATTTGTAATTCAGTAAAATTCTGAGCTATTGGTACCATAAATAAACATTTTCCTCTTTCAAATTCAATAAATATGAGAACAACATTTTATTTTTATACTTAAGCAATATTTTATTTAGTATTGCGAACCATGATTTTTCTCTTTTTTTAAATTTGTTTTTCCTTGAAATAAGTGAAAAAAAAATCTTAAAAAACCATGTCAGCAAACTCAAGCTTCTATCCTGTCAAAAAAATCTCAAAACTGAAATATTTTCAAGCCCCAATTCCTTTAATTTTAATAATACGATCAGTTTTCCTGTTATTTTTACTACGATATTAAAAATAATTTAATAGTTAACGAATGAAAAAAAGATTGAAGGAGATATTGTTTATATTTCATATACCCAATTAAAACATTAATAAATAATACAGATCAATTTGTATTTTTTTTATATTTGTGTAATATGATTTTAAAAAATGGATAAATAAAAAAAATGATTTCCTCTCTATGAACCTTATCAGAATGAGATAGATATATCTGTTGCTTTTCAGAAAATATGCTGTAATAATTAGTAAACATAAACTTGTGCTTTTTTTGTATTGACTAATATTCTTAGTAAAGTACATTAAAATAAAAATCCTTTAAATTGAATTTATTGATTTTTAACTAACATTTATAGTTTTCCGACTTGGAAACATGTCACATTTCTTTATAAATTACTCAAGTAGTATTGAACTTATTTTTCATTGACACTCTTAATATGTATTTAAGTTCTAAGTTTCTTTTAGTTATTATGTTATCTTGTTTTTCAATCTTTCGAAAATAGTCATATATATTTTCGAATAAATTAGATTTGGGGTGTTGTAATGTGGAAAATAATGTAATTAAATTTTATCAAGATTAAATAATTAAAAGAAGACTTAATCAAATATTATATTATTTTATTTTTAATCAAAACGTTTATTTTCTGTCTCGCGTTCTAGAATAAGTACAAGAATACATTCCGTTCGGAAGCTATACATTTTTCATAGTTTTTTTCTTCTTCTGGTTATTTGTTACTTGTTCTTCCGTTATAATATATAGAATTGCAACTTATTTTTTAATTGTATAATTCTTGTAATAGATCAGATTCGTTTATCATTTCAATTAGATTTTGATTTTAATTAGTCTCAAAATAGCAAATTCTTTTTATGAATAATACCTAAAATTTTGTTGTATTATAAATAGAGAATAATTATATTTAGTACTCTACTAGAGACTTAATTTTTTTCCTGTTAGCAAGTTAAACGCACATTATCTCAGATGGGACGGGACTGATATTTAACACTTGCTGGTTATTTATGAATTATATGAATCAATTAATTACATTAAGTTTGAAAAAAAAATATTTATCAGTTTTAAGTGTCTGAGATAACTTAATTCCTTTATTTTTGTTTGAGATTACTTAATTCCTGTTACTAAATCATATTCGCTTCTTATTTTCTTTAAATTTACTATAAATTTCAATCAGTTGCGTAACGGAGGATAATAGGGCTCCCTACGAAGTCAGGTTAGGAGCTTCAAGCCTTGATACCATAACATAACAGACTTTGGGCTCCCTAGAACTCTGCCTCACCGCGATGCGGGGGTGTTCGTTACATCACTGATTTCAATGATTTCAATTCTCAGACGAATCCTAAGTTTCCTCATTCACGTTTCTCTTAGAATAATCTTAATACACAAGAATAAAATTTTAAAGTTTTCGTCAGCTATTTCTTAAGTATTCGGAAGAATAGAAAATAATTTCTCATGAGGCTAAGATTATATAAGGCATAATAATGTTCAATGATAAAGTGAATGAGATTCCGAACAAAAATGCATATTTTTAGTGTAAATGTTGTAACAGTGCACAAGTGAAAGTACTATCAATTTAGAAGAAAATGCATTGTAAATTGTCATTATCGTTATTCATGCTAATTTCCGTGATTCGTCCGTTCGCACATTTATAATCGATTTTTGTAGGGTTTATTTATTTAACATTCTATGAAATTAAAAAATTAACAGTTAAGGTATCCGACTACGTTCGGAACCGTGTTTTTGCACAAAAGCGTATAAATGGATAATATTTATGATATTTAGTGTCACTTAGGTTAGAAAATATACATAAAATTGTTTTAAGAATAGTATTACAATAAAAAATTATTTAAGTACAATATTTTGACAAAAAATGAACATAGAATGACTCATTTTAAAAATATTCTCCTTTTGTCAAAAAGGCTTCTATTATAATAACATTTTGCCTGTATATAGCTCAGACCTCTGTACAGAGGCTCAACTAGAATTTTTGAAATATGTAACTTAGAAGTGGGTTTATGCATGTTTTACGACAACAGATGGGAGAATTTTAAGAAGAAAACGCCACTAATTATTTCAAATGGTTGTAATTCTTAAAATAATATGAATTTTTCAAAAATCAGCTGTACAGAGGTCTCAGCTATATACAGGCAAAATATTATTATAATAGAAGCATTTTTCTCAAAAGGAGAACATTTTGAAAAAAGGTTATTCTAAGTTAATTTTTTGTCGAACTATTGTATTTAAATATTTTTTTGTCAAAATGTCCTTAAAACAATTTTATACATGTCTTCTAATCTAAGTGACACTAAATATAATGAAAATTGTCCATCTATGCGCTTTTTTAAAATCACGGTTCCGAACGTAGTCGGATACCTTAAATTCTTCCATCTTGTAACCTTTTTTAAGACTTTCCTACACTGAATGGTGTCCTGTCCCAAAGGATTATGTGTGTGGCATCATAGCTGTTATATGATGTATTTTTATTACTATAAAAAAGTACAGGGAAAATCGTTTAACACGAATCTAAGGGAGACCAAAATATTTTTTCGTGTTAAAAAATATTGCAAAAAAGAACATATATTCAACAAAATTAAGTTTATTAGAGTACATTTTATTTACATAGACATGTATATATGCATGTATTTCATCAAAATCAATGAAACAAAAACATTCATAAGAGTTGTGCGAAATTTAACACAAAATTTTCAAAGTTTCGAAGAACAAAACATTTATTGAGTTTTGGGAAAATAATCTGATATTTTTCTTTGCATTGCCTTTTTTTGACGTCAAATTGTCAACACATTGTTCGATGTCGTCCATTTTGTCATTCATTTCACCAATGGAACGTGCGTTTAAATAACTGCGCTTACTTTTCATGATGTTCTTCATTTCAGATGACATGGGATCAGGAGCTGAATTATTCATTTCATTTTCGTCATCGGAATCTGCATCAACGATATTTCTTGAGCTTTGAACAAACTCCAAAATGTCTTTGTATGCCATAATTAGATCTGTACACGCATTATTGTCATCCACTGCAACGAATTCTTCCAAAGATAAACCTGCGTGGCTGGTGTTTTCCATATTTTGCTCATTCCTAGTAGAGGAATTTTTTTCGTTTTAAGCGATTTTCGTTTCGTGTTAAGAGAAAAAAATGCATGAAAATACATAGTAGTTTGTTGAGACCGTTGTATTATTTCGCGTTAACCCATATTTTGTCTTAAGCGTTTTTGCGTTAAACGTATTTCAATGTGTATGCATGTCTTTCTCCAACATACCATAAAATCCGGTGTAGTATAACTCGCACCTATACTTTCAAGCTGCAACTTTTAATGTTTAAGTCTATTCGCCGTATAAAGCGCACCCCCTTTTTTACGAAGAAACCTGGAATGTACGTGCGCAATGCTCTTTTGTTTTGAAGTAATTTTTCCCGAGGTGTTATTCAAAGCTTTGGAAAAAAATAGTATGCTTCTAGAACTACAACCCTTTAAGTTCATTAGGAATGTCATTTCTTTTTTTTAAAAAAAACCAGTATTTCGCTATATAGGAAGGTCTAATTTTTTTTCTATGCTCATTTTTTACTTTAAAGCTCTCAATTTCATACCCGGCGTATAACGCGCACTCGTTAACTTCGGTCTTAATTTTTATGTTAAAAATGCGCGTATAACGCCCACTTTTAACAAAAAAATCTATTCAGTATTCTATTCAGTAATCTGTTCAGTAATCTATTTAGTATTCAGTATTCTCTTAATTAAAATCTATTCAATACTCCTAAAGATAATAAAATAAGTATATATATGTGGAGAGATATAGATAGATGGATAGATGAAGCTTAATAGATAAAAATAGATTCAGAAAACAAATTTTTCAAGGTTAGGGCTCAAATAAAGAAAATTGTAATTGAAATAAGGTATTAATTATTTATTCAATAGCTGTGCTAATAAAGTTATAATAAAAAATGTAATTATTAAAGTCAAAGAACAAATCAACAAAAACTAAACTAGAAAAACAGTGGTTTCCACAAATATAGGCATGCACTTCCACAAAAATTTTGATATGAGTTTCATAAATGGTATAAACCATGCTTTTTTTTAAAATTTTTTAAGAATCATTTGAAGACACAATCTCATACATAAAAAAACTTGCATTTACGAGTTTAATTGTCCATTAGACTTTTGAACTGATGAGTAATATAAATCGTAAGACATCGATTGAAAAGCAAAAGGAGTTGTAGAAAGATTACAAAAAAAAGTTTTAAAAATGGAATGAAAGATTTTTTCTTAAAATTTTTCTCTGTCTCCCTTGTGAACAAGAAGATATAAAATTAAGAAGTAAAAAAAGAAAGGGAAAAAAAGATTTATGTCATTAAAATTGAAACAAAGTTCTTTTTTTGGAAAATTTTTTCGAACATTACAATTTATATCATTAGAATGAACACGCATTTTATATCGATTGCGTCAATAATTTATTAGAATATTATTTTTTCGTGCGTATTTTATTGAAGTTAAATGAATCTCTGGGAGTAATAATTATAAAAACGTGTATACCGACTCGTTTTAAACTCATTACAACAGTTACATTTTTGCATAATTTGTTTCCATCGTGAAGCGTTTCACATTACACTGACTCGATTAGTAAAAAAATACATTCGGATTTAAATATAAGAATAAAAAAAGATAATTTTAGAGGCCTGTTTTATTTAAAAATGAAAAAAAAAACTCTTCTTCCTTATCTTTTTAAAACTTTTCCTTATTTTATTAATGATTTATTTATACCTATGAGAGTTAGATAGATTATGGGTTATTGCATGACGCACAATAGTGGAGCTTTCTGTTATTTTAGTGCTAAGTGAAATTGTACAGTAATTTCCTTGCAATTCCCACATTTAAAGCAAGAATTTTAAACTCGTAGTAGAGTAAATTTTTTTTTTTTTTTTAATAAAAATTTTTAAGAAATTTTTATTTTTTTACGTCAAGTACTTGCAATATTTCTTAAGTAAGAAAAGCGGAATTCTGAATCCATGGCTTTCTCAGTTTTATGAAACTTTACACCTTTACAAAAATTTCAAAATTATATATACGTACCGTAAAATCAGGCGTATAACGCGCACTTTTAACACAGAAAATAAGACTGAATATTACGGGTGCGCTTTATACGCCGGATATAAAAATGAGAGCTTTATGGTATCCGACTACGTTCGGAAACATGATTTCGCAAAAGCGTATAAATGGATAATATTTATGATATTTAGTCTCACTTAGATTAGAAAATGTATATAAAATTGTTTTAAGAATAGTATTTTAATAAAAAATTATTTAAGTACAACATTTTGACAAAAAATGAACATAGAATGACCCATTTTCAAAATATTCTCGTTTTGTGAAAAATGCTTCTATTATAATAATATTTTGTCTGTATATAGCTCAGACCTCTGTACAGAGGCTCAACTAGAATTTTTGAAATATATAACTTAGAAGTGGGTTTATCCATATTTTATAACAACAGAGGGGAGAAATTTTAAGAAAAAAACGCCGATAATTATTTCAATCGGTTGTAACTCTGAAAATAATGTGAATTTTTCAAAAAACGTAGTTGAGCCTCTGTACAGAGATCTGAGCTATATACAGGCAAAATATTATTATAATAGAAGCATTTTTCATAAAAGGAGAACATTTGGAAAAAAGGTTATTCTAAGTTAATTTTGTGCCGAAATATTGTATTTAAATAATTTCTTTTGTCAAAATGTCCTTAAAAAAATTTTATACATGTAATCTAATCTAAGTGACGATAAATATCATGAAAATTATCCATTTATGAACTTTTTTTTAATCATTTTCCGAACGTAGTCGGATACCTTAAAATAAAAGATGAGCACAGAAAAAAAAATGGACTTCTATATATATATGAAGATATTGTTTGCTTAAAAGAAATGACATTTCTTAAGAACTGAAAGGGTTCTAATTCTAAAAGTATACTATTTTTTTTTACTAAAGCTTGGAATAATACCTCGAATAAATGACATAAAAATATAAGAGTTTTGCGCACGTACATTCCAGGTTTCTTCTTGAAAAAAGAATGCGCGTTATACGGCGAATATACCTAAAAATAAAAAATTGCTACCTGAAAGTATAGGGGCGCGTCATATGCCAGATTTTACGGCATATAAGAAGAAATGGAAATAACAGATATATATATATATAAATTTTAAGTTCTTGCTAAAATAGTACTAAGAGCTCTTTATTTAAATTAAAACAGAAACAAATTTTAAAATCTGAATTAGTTTCACTTCATAAATTTTAAATTAAATTCCTTTTAAAGCGATTTTTACAGTTACAACCCGCATTTTGAACAAGTTAGAATTCTGAATCTTAAATCAGACATATTTTTAACTGGTTTTACTGAAAGCAATGATTAAAGTAATTATACAAAATTCTTAAGGAAGAAACATTCACAGACATTCTCTTTTCATTTACTAAGAGGCACTTGGAAGGAATACATTCATGGTTTTTTTTTCTTGTGGTACCTATCATTTTCAGAAACAAAGACTATGTCTGGTTGTTTTTAATTTGTGCACATCTGCATCTCAACTTAAATGATGGTGATTCCAAGGTTATAAGAGACAATGAATCATTTACGTCTGCATTTGTTCTTATTTAAAATTTAATGAAATGTGTAGATGCGTTCCATTATAACTCAAATCTCCCATGATAATGGCCATTAAACATATTTCATCAATGTAAGAAAACGAATACCGGTTTTTAAAAAGTAATTGCTCAATATTATTTTTTGAAACTTTGAAATTGCATCGAGCAATCTATTTTACAATCAAAGAACTATTTCATTTGGTAAGTTTTTTTCCGCCTACTTTTTTCAAAATACACGCTTAAAAATGTTTTAAATGCTTATTGGTAGTTGTTAAATATGTTTAATGTAACTGGGCAATTTTTTTCAGTGACGTTTCTTATAATGGCAAAAAGTATTATTTTGTAATCGATTTCTTTTTTTCGAATACTACCGTATTTACTCGAATCTAAGCTTTTTGCGGTGTTAATGATGCTGAAAATCGACTACGGCGTCGAATCGAAGGCAAAACATTTGTTGGATGGGAGAAATTGAGTTCTCCCATCCCTTACAAAAGGAAATATGTTACCGTCCATTCTGGCCATTTGCATCGAAGACTTATAAAATTTTCCACGCTTTATCTCCGGTATTCAGTCTATCCAAAAAATCGTTGTCTGCTCGTAATTAGGATTTTTTTTTATACGCTTTCTTTTAATCACCTAAATATCAAAGATATCGTTAATAGCATCAAAACGAGTTCATTATGACCCATGTATGAAAAGGGAGGCAATTTTATATGCAGAAAAAAACGGAAACAGAGCAGCGACCACTGAAAATTTGAGTGGGATATAACTAAGGTGACCAATCGTCCTTCTTTTTTAAGTTCTGTCCTTCGAAAAGCGTCCTCCTTATTGTCCTCCTTTTCAATATTTTAAAACTAATCTGTTAATCTCTGTATTCAGAGATGCTAGGCCGAACTGTTACACTTCATATTCGGTACAGTATGAATTATCGGAGATATTAATGTATTTTGTACTCATACAAATATCGAAAACTGTGTTTAGTTTTTATGGAAAGAAATGCCTGATATATATGTATATATATTGAACTCGATGACAATTGTCTGTTTGAAGAAATTAGAAGACTGAATGTATATTTAAATTCTGGTAAACAAGAACAATGGAGAAATCAGCATGTTGAAATTGATAAAAAGTTGGTCGGAAATATTTAACTATTTCAAAAATGAATACTTTTCATATGAAAATTTAGTTATTCTTGTTAAATTTACGTTGTGCTGCTCTGGAATTTATGCAGCAGTAGAGAGTGTTTTTTCATTGGTAATGATTTTTGGACAAGTGAGAAATCAAAATTGAATGTTTATCATTCAGCTGTAGCATTTTCCGTCAAGTTCAATATGAAGGATATTTCTTGCTCCGAAATTTCCGATGTATTAGAAAATGTTAAGTTGATTAAAAAAAATCATTCAATGGGAAAATACTCGTTTAAGTAAATAATTAAAAGGGGTGTAAGCATTATTGGTGTATTTTTGTTTGTATTATTAAAATGTTTCATATATTTAAGTTGTAATTTTTTCTTAAATTTTTCGTCCTCCTTTTCATTGTAAGAAAATTGGTGACCTTAGTATAACAAATATACGTTGATGGCGCAAGCTAAATGATTTAATTTTTACTTGTAAATGTTCAACAGTCTTTAAAACTTCTTTTACATTTTTCTATAAAACATTCTTTAAAAAAATGTACATTACAAATGCATTGGATGGCAAGGAATACGGCACAGTGTGGGAAAATGACGACGCCTGTATTCATTCCGAAGTCAGCAGTGACATTGGGAGAGACGAATGATTTTCGAAACATGATACTGACTGTTAGAGAAATTATAGATTCATATATATGTCACAGGAAAATGATGAAATTAGGACTTTCTTTGAATCCCTAAGGGAGATGATCAATTCACGCAAGATGTTAAAATAACGTCTCTTTCAGGTAATTTCCCTTATGTAAGTAAGTGATTTGATCATCCCCGAACTGTTTTAGTGAAATGATGAAATGAACAAGTCAGCTATTTTTTTAAAGACATGGGGTTGATATTTAGGGGATCGATAGCACTACCTGTATAGTTAGGAAGTACAAGAATTCAACACCCCAGGTGTCTCCCCCCCGGACAGCATTTTGCCAATGCAAATCCTGACTAGTTCATTTCATCATTTCGCTGAAATAGTTCAGGGTTTGATAAAATCACTTACTTTCATCATGGAAATGACCTTGAAGAGACACACGTTATTTTAACATCTCCCGTCAATTGATCCTATCCCTTAGGGATTTCATGAAATTCGTAATTTCATCATTTTCCTGCGACATATGCATTGGGGATTAAAAATTATTGAGAACGGACTCAAATTTTGTAATGTTGTTGTGTTTTGTAATGTTTTTGTAATGTTTTGTTTTGTTGTTGTTTCTTTTTTAATGCTTAGATGGTAATACGAAAAAAAAAAAAGATTTTTTCACAGATTAATTTATTTAAATCGAAACATTTTGTATTTAAATACAGTTTAAGAAGTTAAGTAATGAATTTATTTTGGAATTAAAATTATATGAGGCACTTTTTTTCTTCTTAAATTTTATGTGAATAAACAGTTTAAGCACTTAGAATCATCGTTTGAAAGATTTTACAAAAGAATTTAAAAATAACAAGTAAAAAAAAAAGAGAAAAGTGCGTTTCTTTATATAAAAAGCAGCCAAGTTATGTTAAACAGCTTCATTGTAACTTTTATAAAAAGTTATCAAAAAGTACACTACGATTATAATTTAATATTATTAAAAAATTTATTTATAAAAAACGAATTGACGTTAAAAAGCTTAAATCTAATATTTATTCTCTACTTTTTATTAAAATTTTTTTTAAATACTAAATTTAAAAAGATTTTTTCCTTAAACCCAGTTTTCTGACATTTTCTCCGGCATGACTAAAAAAAAATTATTATGGGCAGAGACCGTTCTGAAGTTTTTTTTATTATTTTATTATTTTTTTTATTAAAACGTGATGAATTTTTTTTAACGTTCTACTTAAAGGCCAAAATCTTATGTCTCGTACACCCCTTTTATTCGCTTCATCTCCATAAATTTCCCAATAAAAAAAGGGATAGAAAAGAGGAAGAGATAAAAAAAAATAGTATTTAATATTACATGTGTAAGCCTTAAACATGAACGACTTTTTAATAACCTTAGGCAGCACCGGACAATTCTAAATAATGCAGTAAGATGATTTAGGGGTGCTTTATTATCACCCCACCTCACATTCTTCTTTTTTTTATTTACGACGTAAGTTATTATGTTTTTTCATAACCATAGGCTATGAATGATGCATATAAAAAAAAGAGAAAGAGTACCTCAAAGTCTCTTAATATATTTTTTAATTATTTTCTTCGTGAAGAAAAAGAATGAGAAGTCACAGAGAGAATAAAAGAATGGAGAATCAAAATATCGGAAGAGAATTATTGAGTGATGTATTTGAAAGATAAAGCTCATTAATACTTGGAAGAAAATTATATTTATATATATATATATATATAAAGAGAGACAATGAAGACGATGGAAGGTTGGGAGAGTGAAAGTTCAAGGAGGTTTTGTTTTAATTTATAATTAAATGTATTTTAAGTATAAAGTATAATAAATGTTAATGAAATATTTATGGGAAAAGATTTTCTTTGACGTTGGTAGGAAGACTCAGCATACAACGTTTGTGTGTGTGAAGCTGTTTACTTATAAGAATAATAAAAAAGTGGAATATACCATATATTTCCGTGTATCAGTCGATAATTTTAGGAATTTTTTTGAAATTAAAGTAAATATGGATTCGTCATTTTCGTAAAAATGCAATTTAGAAGAACAGTTTTATTTTGTAAAGTTTTTCGTTAACTAAGTGATTTTATTCCTTTAACTTTTTGGGTGCTTTAAATTAAACTTTCATTTGAAGGAAAAGCCGTGCTCTCTTTTAGGGCATGAAAATGACATAGGGCGTAGACCGACGACCACGAGCCACATACGAATTTCTCTTTCCATTTAAAAAAAAATTAAATCAGAAAGTATGGCTAAATGACAATTTTTTTAAATTGATTTTAATATCAACGGTTCCCATAATTTTTTACGATGCATTTTAGATAACTGAATATCAAGCCCGCAATTCTGTTTGTCGTTGTTTGGTTGTTTTCTCTAACGTCCATCGCCGATTTATATATTCACTACGTTGACAAAGTGCAAACTGCATTGCAAATTCATTTGCTACAATTATTACAAATTGTAAAAACTAAACAAAGACATTTCGGCAAGTAATACTCAATTCTCTTAGTTGATTGTCAATGGTACTGGAAAAAATTGTTCACATTCAAAAATAGTCAATGTACGAAAACAATTCTACTATTTTAATTGGTATTAAAAAAATTCTATGCATTATAAGAAAGTATATGAAATCATATGAAACCAAAATAAAGTTAAATAGTGAGCACAGTTTCATTTCAAAACATTAAATTTCACAACTTTTTACTCCTTTAAGCTGTCTTAAAAAAGATTTTTTTTCTCCTTGTACTTAAAAGTAAATTATTGTTTAGCTCGTCCTTATATATTTTAGCCAATCTTAGAATTTTTTCAAAATAAATTACGGTTAATTTTATTATTAAATTTTGAGGTTTCAATCCAATTAATATTTTTTGAAATGTATAATTTTATTCCATTCTTGATATTCGTTTCGACTGAATTCATGTTTAAAGCAATCATACCATGAAAAAAACTGCCAGTTGTAACATTTGTCGATATCAAAATTTGAGGAAATGCCGTAAAAGAATAAAACAATACAATTAAGAAATAAAATTCTTGCTTGCTACGTTTTGGTAGCGTCAAATTTTTGGTATATATATAAATTAATACATACATTAACAATCCCAAAAACTCCAAATAGTCAACATACAATTTCAAAGAGTTAATTAGCACAAAAAGAGATGTTCTTTTATTTAAAATAAAGAAATGCATGTCTTACCTTTGAAAAATAGGACAACTGACAAAAATGCTCAATGTAGAGATATGTTCCATTCTGAATTATCTTGTTTGAATCTGAACATCTTATATTATACTTAACACTTATTATAAGTGATCCCATATATTTATAGTATACATATTACAGCTTCACTAACAATATATTATACATGAATCAATACTAAAATCCTAATTGAATTAAATTATAAACAAATGAGAAAACAACAACAACTTGATTTAATTTATGTGGTAAAAATAATTCTTTCTCTCCAGCTGAAAAGCAAATATAAAGAAATGTAAACCTCCTAAATTGATTTAAAACATACATTTTCTATAAAAGATTGCACAAAGGTAAACAGGCTATAAACAAAGAAGATTAAGAATTTGTTTTGAAAATTCATTGTTAAATTAATGAGATTCTTAAATAAAGTGTGAAATGAAGCTGGCTAGGAATTTCTCGAAATCAAAAAGAA
This sequence comes from Trichonephila inaurata madagascariensis, assembly GCA_019973955.1. Classification (NCBI taxonomy): domain Eukaryota; kingdom Metazoa; phylum Arthropoda; class Arachnida; order Araneae; family Nephilidae; genus Trichonephila; species Trichonephila inaurata. Next base: position 129,218 of record BMAV01017742.1, on the reverse strand, counting down.
TATTTGTTGGATAAAGTTTGAATAAAGGAAAGTGTTTAGAAGTAATAAATAACTTTTTGAGACGCGGAAGTAAATTTACTGAGACTAAACATAAAATAATTTTTATTTGTCTGGAATGCAAATCGAAATATAAATTAAACTCTGAGTGTGATATAAAATAAATAAACAGAAATGAGCGAACTGTATCATCGGCATTAGAAATATAATTATGTTTTGAATTTATTGTACGTTTTTAAATAAAAGTGAAAGACAGAAGTTTAACGCAAAGAATTTATCTATAAAAATTATATTTTTAATTTTTCTCTCTTAGTTTAATACTAAAAGGATGACTTTAATAAAATATTGTATTTGTTCTGGAAGCAACCAGAAAAATATTTTGGAGGAATAATGCTGATACAGTACTTGAGCAGAGCCGATATTATGCATTTTCTACATAATAAACTATAATTATGTGCTCACATACATCGCATTGTAATGTTTTATGTGCATTCTTTTAACTGAAAATAGTGTTGAACTACTTGCAACCATTTTGACTTGTTATGATCTATTAGTTGAAAAAGAACTCGGTAATAATTGAAAGAAAGATTGTTTTTATGTGCATATATAATGTCGATTTTGCATTATTATTGAAGTACTTTTAATTTTCTTCATTAATTACATTAACAAAAAAGTAACATTTTGATTATTGTGTGTTACTTAATATATAGTCTGACCTCCATTTCACGAACCTCTGTTTCGCGAATTTCTATTTTGCGAACTTTTTCCTGGAACCACACACACACAAGAACATTTTACTATTTTCTTCATAAAATAACCTCCACACACACACACACAAATAGTGAAGTGTACTTTCTATTTAATGAACTTTTTCTCCTGTGATTCAATTTTTTTCTCCCTATTTTTAAAACATTTCTGGATATTTCAAATTATTTTATCTTTTGAAACGTAATTTATGGTGATCAATGATCTTGAACTGACTCTTCTTTACCAGGTACTTAACTCACCGAGAGCAATGAATTTGCCTTAATTTTTCAAATTGACAAATGTTATCAGTAATTAAATATAATGACCCATATGGTACTGTAGGCATACAATTACTGATTGTAAAAAAGTATGTTTAAAATTACTTGTAGGTTTTAAATTATAAAATGTTATTATAAAATTCATTAACTTCAATATAAAATTATTTTTTTTATGTTGAAAATACAGTGCATTCTAGGACAATGCTGCTTTCCTTGCAGATTTCTTTTTATATGTAAGATATATAAAATAAATGGATATTAATTTTAAAAAAAACCCCAAAAAAACTGGGAATAATTACCTTTATATAGTGTTTATGAATTTAAAATTGGTTTAATGCGGTTTATAAAGTATATTAAAAGATGAATCCCTGTTTAACAAATTTTCCACATAGACTTCGCTAGATAGAAATCTGACTGTATTTACAAATCTAGATAAAGAATATTGAATGCAATTTAATACGAATTAAACTTTTATTAAGTTCTGAGTAGTGGTAGAATAAATATAAAAATTATATTTAAAAATATAGAGTAAACACACAATGTTAAAGGAATTGTGCATTTTGAGTTTATATCGTGAACAATGTTATTACAAACTCAAAAACTCAAACTCAGTGGCGCAACAGCCCACGAGGGCCAGGGCCTACTGCGCCTATCCCAGTATACGTGACCATTGGGCACTGAGGTGCATGAGCAGATGTCCCGATCAGGTGGTCAGTCTGAAGCGAGACCCCCAGTGTTTAAGTTCCCAAGCAAGCTTGGTACTCAGTTATCGACCCACTGCAGTGGGGATGAAAGGCTGAGTAGACCTTGTCCAGCCCTGGAATAGAACCCGGACTTGAAGCATGATATGCTACCCCTCAACCACTGGGCCTTTTATTATTACAAAATTTATGTTTAATTTTAGGTCACACACAACATATTTTTTAAAACAATCATGCGGCCGTTATTTATGTTTATAAGTACAATGTTCCAGCTCTTAATATTTTCACGTATTCTGCTTGAAATCGCTAACGTATGCATTACGTAAATCATGTCATTTAATTGGAAAATTTGTAAAATGAAAATTGTAACATGGAGGATTCATTAGAAAAATACTAAGTAATATGTTTTTTATTAAGCACTAATCTGTAGCTCTGTATCATTCGTAGATAAAGTTTTACCTTTCTGGAAAACTTTCCATTTTTTCAAAAGCATGTTTTAATAGCTGCCAAAAATAGGTATTAGAAAATCCAGAGGCAAATATATTAAAATAAATAGAACTTTTATATTTTTCTTCTTAACAAAACAACAAAAACTTTTCAATTTAATTAACAAAGGGTTCGAAATTTGTTATCTCATTCTGTTATCAACAAGCTGATATGAAGAATAGACATGCAAGGTTACGCCCAGCCCTTCAATTTAATTAACAAAGAACACAAAATTTGTAATGATGTGGATGCTTTCGATTAAACGATTCAACGCGTAGACCTAGGGGCACGTGTCCCTCATTCCAAATAGAAAGTTTAGCATGCATAGTTTATGTTAATCTATTATTTTAATGCCTAACTAGAGTTGAACAACTGACAACAGTCCTGCCATTTTGAATTTAACCTTTGAGAACCAATAGTAGGGCGTGCCAACCCATTTTCAGCACGGGAGTCATATTATAGGGTTAAGAAGAACATTCTGACCGTAGGAAGCAACAATTAAATCGCAAATACATTAAGAGTCCAATGAGTTGTCAGAATGATCAAATAGTAAAGTTCAATGGAGAAGGTGAGTATTTGTTTCATGACCAAATAAAAAAAGTATGTTACATTAAGGTATCTGACTACGTTCGGAACCGTGATTTTGCAAAAGCGTATAAATGTATAATATTTATGATATTTAGTGTCATTTAGATTAGAAAATGTATATCAAATTGTTTTAAGAATATTATTACAATAAACAATTATTTAAGTGCAATATTTTGACCAAAAAGGAACGTAGAATGATCAATTTTCAAAATATTCTCCTTTTGTGAAAAATGCTTCTATTATAATAATATTTTGCCTTTATATAGCTCAGACCTCTGTTCAGAGGCTCAACTAGAATTTTTGAAATATATAACTTAAAAATGGGTTTATCCATATTTTACGACAACAGAGGGGAGCAATTTTAAGAAAAAAACGCCGATAATTAATTCAATTGGTGGTAACTCTTGAAAATAATATGAATTTTTCAAAAATCCTAGTTCAGACTCTCTGGAGAAGTCTTTACTTTATATAAGCGCAAAATATAATTATTTTAGAAGCATTTTTTATAAATGGAGAACATTTTGAAAAAAAGATTATTCTAAGTTAATTTTTTGCCAAAATATTTTTTTTTTTTGTCAAAATAGCCTTAAAACAATTTTATACATGTATTCTAATTTAAGTGACACTAAATATCATGAAAATTATCCATTTATGCGCTTTTGCAAAATCACGATTCCGAACGTAGTCGGATACCTTAAGAAAGTATTAAACAAATATTATTAAAGTATTAAACAAATATTATTTATTAAAAATATTATTTAAGAAATATTAACAAATAAGAAAGTATTAATCCAATAACGAGAAAGAAGGAAAAAACAATGGTTAAATAATATTAATAAGGAATAAAGTAAATTATTCTATCTAGCAGCTAATGTGTTTAAATAACTTTAAAAGGGGACATGAAACGATTACGACGAAATAACTCCAGGGGAGGATTAAGAATAGTGGGGGTCTAAGCAAAATTATATTAGAGGGGTTCAAAGAAGAGAAATAATAAAAGAAAGAGAATTATAAAGAATAAAAATTTGGTAACAAAAAAATTAAACTCCGGTTTTTATTTTTTAGTAATTTTAAACTTGTATTTTTCTCATATATTGCTGAAAAACGATAAATAATAAGTTTCTTTAGTTCAATTAATAATTATTTGTCGTATACAAATTTCCGTTAAGAGTTTTAGAACTCATGAATTTGGTGATTATTACTTTAATTTATTATTAATTTTTGACAAAATCTTTTTAAATGGAAACTAGTGATAAAACTTTTAACCCTTTTTTGTCTTTTTATATTATTTTTATTTTAAAAAAGAAAGGAAAAAAGAAATTAAAAATTTAAATAGGTAGATCCTTTGTCGAAACTGACACATGGAAAGAAATTTATCATAACATTACGACATTCTTGAAAGCGTAAATATTGTACACAGTTCAATATAAATATTAAAATGTTAAATTTATATTGAAAAAAATTTGATATCAAAATCAAGATTTTTAGTATATTTATTGAAAACATTTATCAATATGAAACGTTTTCCTCTAGACGTACTACTAAAAGATATCTTAGTTTTTCTTTCTCTAAATTCATGGATCCATACACGCTTAACTCATTACCTTAATGGGTAATCCACCGAAAAGTAGATCTAATCCTATAACAAAAAGCAATTAAAAAAGCTAAACATTAATATTTAACTATCTCAGGGTTATAAGCAAAGACAGAAGGAAGAAATAAATAGAAGTAAATTATGTTCATCATATTTTAAAAAAGTAGAAATATGGGTTCTTGTCAAAATACTTAGAGTTACTTATTGAATTACTTAAGAGTTTCTAGAACTCTTCCACTGCCTTCTTTTATCCCTGGATCTTCCACTGATGTATAGCAATAACACAAACGGGTAATATAGCAAATTATAAATTTCTTTATAGTTTATAGATTTATAGATTTAACATAAGCTTTTTAATGTAAGAATGCGTCTTATTCATAGCTAGTAAGTGAAAATTGCCATGACTTATATATTTATCTGATATGATTTGTGTTTGCTTTGTGAAAAATTTCATTGTGGGATTAGATTTCCAATGAAAATATCACTTTTTCAAAAATCATTTAAATTCTTAGAAAGTAAGTGTGAAAGTAAGGTCTTTTATTACTATACCTACCACATATTTTGTACCGGCAAATTTTTTTACAAAAAAGAGAGAGATTTTAGTACAATTAAGTCTTCAGTATAATTCAGTGAAAAATGCCTATTTTTTTTAAAGTTTTATTTATGCTTATAACTATAATGAGACTTAAAAAATTCAATTTTCAGTGGATTTTAAATCAACTTATACTTAATCAACAGTTATGTAAATACAAAAATGTTTCTTTCCCCCTTTTTTTTAAATATAACAATGTATTCAAAATTATTCATCTCAAAAGGAACTATTTTGAATTAAAAAAGTGCTTATTACTAGTATTTTCTCATATAAATAAACGGTATTTCTTCTTTGCTTTTTTAAATTTATTGTTTATTAATTTTTAGATTCATTTTCCCTTTTTATTAATTTGTTTCCTCTTGTTTTTTTTGTTTTTGTTTTTTCCTCTAAAATTATTGTTTTCTCAATTCCTTCTATTACTTTATTCTCTCCCTATATATATATATATATATATATATATATATATATATATATATATATATATATATATATATATATATATATATATATATATATATATATATATATATATATATATATATATATATATATATATATATATATATATATATATATATATATCTTTCAAATTTTCAATCGTTAATAAAATACTTTCTATTTATCCATTCAAGTTCAAATACATTTTTTTAAACTTGTAGTGGATGACACTTGATGTTAATACAGTTTTTTCAAATATTAATTCATTGATTAAATTAAAAAAATGAATAAATAGTAACAAACAAAAATAATAGTCCAACTGCATGTATAGAAAGGAAAATCGCTTGAAAATGAAATGAAATCGCCCTGTAGCGCAATGGATCGCGCATTGAACATCTGATCCAAAGGTTGGAGGTTCGAATACCACCTGGGATGGCCTAATTGCTGAGAATGTGATTTCTTTTTTACCATACTATTTTATTAGAATAATTAAATTTAATTAATGAGAATAAACAGTAACAAACAAATAAACAAAAAAAGGTCCAACACCATACATAGAAAGGAAAATGGAAAATTGCCTTCTATTTTGTCACTTAATATTGTGATTCTGTCATATGTATATACATATTTACATTAATTGTAACTATTTAATAAAAAGTAACTAAAATAAAACTTTTCATTGTTGACCTAAGTAGGAATCGACTTAAAATTTTTTTTATATTACTTGCTTATTTATATTATACCTAATATTACATTTTTCTATAAATAAAATTTTTAACTTGTATTATTTTTATGTTTTTAAAACTCTAAGCGTATGTGTCAAGCTTGTTTAATGCTAAAAATAACTCGTCTAATAAAGGGCCTCTTTCTTAATTAATAAGATAATGTTCAAGTTACTTTTGTAAATTTCATAGAGATATATATATGGACTCCAAAAAAAAAAAAAAAAAAAACCAAAAAAACAGAAGATAAGAAAACAATGTATAATGACTCTAAAAACATTCAAAGTTTTTTTGATGAAATTTTTGGTAACAACCACTTTAAGCTATCTTCAAAGGTTTCTATAATTTACAAGACAAAATTCTTCATCTTTCTATGGTTTAAATCAGTTTTATAATGTAATAGAATTCATTCGTTTTACTTCCTAGGAGTGATGTACTTTTTAAGATATCTATACGTTTTTGGAATCGTAATACTAAAAAAAGGATATAAATGAATTTTTTTTTTATATTTAGTGTTTCTTGAATTAGAATGTGCAAATAAAATTGTTTTAAGAACACTATTACGAGAAAAAGTATTTAAATGCATCTTTTTGTCAAAAAATGAAGAGAAAAATGACATATTTTCAAAACATTTTTCTTTTATGAAAAGTGCATCTTTGATAATAATATTTTGCCCCTATATATTGCTAAGACTTCTGAACAAATCTTGAAGAAGGATTTTTAAAATATATGATTTAGAAGTGGATATATTCATATTTCAAAATATTAGAGTAGAAAAATTTTATCAAAAAACAAAGATTATTATTTTAATTGATCTTAACTCTGAAAACATAATGTGAGTTCCTCATAAAAACCTAGTCCAGGCTCTTCGAAGAAGTCTTAGCTATATAAAGGCAAAATATTATAATTATGGAAGAATTTTTTAAAAAAGAAAAATGTTATAAAAATATGTTATTTTTTTTTTTTTTTTAATTTCCAAAAAAAAAATTTTTAAAAATTTTTTTAAAAAAAAAAAATTTTAAAAAAATTTTTTTTTTTTTTTTTTTTTTTACTTTGCCAAGACATACCATTTAAATAATTTCTTGCATACTAAAATTCTTAAAACAATTTTATATGTATATTCTAATTTAAGCGAAACTAAACATCAAACAATTACTGATTTATACACATTTGCAAAATCACGATTCAGAATATCGTCAGACACCTTAATGTGAATTCATTTTACTAATATTTATAAGGTTTTTTTTTTAGTAACGTAAAGAAAGTAATAAATAACTTGTACAAGATCATAAATTAGTACTCCAAAACGTTTAATAAGTAATTAGATTTGTGGTGAACTTACCAACAACATAAAAAAAACAATATCATAAAAAATATTAAAAAAATTACTGATTTTTAAATTTTAAGCTCGAAACATACAGTTTAGATTTAAAATCATGTCATTCACTTCCATTGAAACAAGTAGGCACAACTTTTTATGAATGTATTCTTCAGATTGATATCAAAGGCTATAATTTATATTTTTTTATGTCGCAGATTTCTAATAAGTATGAGAGAGAAAATTAATAGCCTGTGTGTGATGTTGAAGAAATTAAATTAAAAATACAAAATAAAATAAAGGAATATCCTATTATGAATAAATGCACCTTTCTTTTCAAGTTTCATCTAGAAAAAATGCTTAAGCAAGATTATACGTATTCACGCTGTTTTTCTTATGTAAGA
>BMAV01017742.1:92914-120457 GCA_019973955.1 Trichonephila inaurata madagascariensis | reverse complement strand
CATCAAATGATCAGAATTATTTTGCATCAAATAATCAGAATTATTTTGTATCAAATAATCAGAATTATTTTATATTGGAAAATTAGAATTATTTTGTATCAAATAATCAGAATTATTTTATAGTAGAAATATTGTTTTATTTGAAATGATCCTACTTATTTCAAAGAGAATGTTTTTCCTGTAAGGTGAGAAAAAATTCTTTAGCTATATTTCTTGTATTATTACTGTAAAAGATAAAGAGAGTCCAATATATATTCAGTACTTTTTATAAGAAATTTCTCTTAGGAAGGAAAATACTATGGAGGATTAAAATACACACAAGTTCACACAAACACGCTCACAAGCAGTTACACACACTCATATATCTAAATATGTGCGTGTGTTCATAGATGGCTTAAGAAGCGAAGATAGGGAGCACTATATTTTGAAATTAACATCAGGATTTTAACCAATATTGAAAAAAGTATGTTTTATTAAATAGAAATCTCAATTCTAAAAAGATTATTTAAAAAAACATACAAGATTTCATTCACATACCATTAAAGAACTGCGTTATACTGTACAGCCATGATATGCCCATCAAGTGTTATTTAAATTTCTCCTTGTAACCCCCGTTATTTAGACTCTTCCATATCAACAGTAAAGAGACTTTCGCGCCCTCTAGCGAACAGAACAATCTTCAGTGATGGCCAAGTTTCGGAACTGTAAGGACGTAATGAGCATGCGCTCCGATCCCTTTCAATTCTATGTCAACTGTTAGTTCTCTAGTTATGTATGTAAATGTGTTTGTTTTGTCTAATAAACGTGTTTTAATAACTAGTGGACTTAGTAAAGAGCCCCTTCCCCGTCTGTCCCTTATCATTTGGCGCCCACCACGTCATATCCTTCAATTTTGAAAGAATATATCCTTTTCCCGCATTTACACTTATGATTACTCATTTCAAATAACTCTTATTCTTCCATTTTACTCACGCTTTTTTACTCTATAGCAGTGGTTCCTCAACTGTAGTTCGTGGATCCCCAGTTTCTATCTTGGGCAGGGATGTCCAACATGCGGCCCGCCGACTCTTTTTAAAAAACTTTTAAATATCAGGTTTTTAAAGTTTTTTCATTTTGAAATTTATTTGAGGGGAAATATTTATATATATATAAATCTACAATGTATTTGCCTGTTACCTGTGCTTGTTTTAAAATTAATCCTTTTTGACAATAGAAATGTCCTTTAGATTAAAATGGATTTATATTTTATCAAACAGTTACATTTGATTTTTCTATAATAAATTATTTTTTTAATAAATTCCAAATTGCATTATGCATATACTTTACTATGAATGGTACATGATTCTCTGTGTGTCCGATTTTCCTTTCTCCTCATCTTTTTCTTTTTGGAGTCTCCAAAAAGCAAGAGGCAGTCAGAGCTGTATTTTAAAGTTTAAGAAAAAAATATTCAGGACGTTTAAGATAGGGCAATGTATACTTAATCGTTTGCGAAGGACTGCACTATCAAATTTCTACAATGAGCAACGAAAGATCTATTCAGAAGGAACACCGTAATTTTCAAGAAAATGGCAACTGTAATATTTTAAACATTATTGGATCACTGCATTATTAAATTATATAAACATTATTATATTATCTATGTCTGTATACATGAAAAATAAAAATAATAATAATAATAATAATTCATTCTGTTTAAAATTTTCATTCAATTAATGTTTTTTTGTTTCCAAATCTGATGGTACATATTTTTATGTGCGGCCCACGAGATTATAATGTTTTTCCGAAGTGGCCCGCAAGGTCATTAGGGTTGGATACCCCTGTTCTTAGGACAATGATTCTCAACCGCAGCACTTTAGTGTACCGCAAAATTCTTGAAGTTTGTCACTAAATTTTAATTAACTATTTGACTATTTTAATTAAAACTATTAATTATACACTGGGAAAAAAAATCTGGAACCGAATCATTCGGTCGTTTTATAAAAAAAAGTAAACTAACTTTATAAATAGTAACTTTCAGTATTAATAAATATAAAACTGAAAAAAAGATCGAGACTTTTAAATGTAGATGACGAATACGCATAATAAATTTTTATCACCAAAAAAAAAAAAAAAAAAAGTATTTCTGGACCTTCGTATTATGAAGTGATAAAAATACTTGAAATAATTTAACGTGGATTATAGTGTGAAGGAAGTACTCCTAAAGGGGTGTTTGGGGCATTGAAATAATGCGGGACGTATTACGAGAGAAAACATTCTTTCAAACAGAAAATTCAAACAAAAGTTATAGACTTTACTGGTAATTAATGGATACATCTGCTAATATATGCTTAAAGTTACAAGTTATAAAAGAATGTTTAATTAAAATTACTTTTATGCTTTGAATTAGAAATGTCCTTAAAATTCATTAATTTTAATATAAAATTATTTTCTTAGTGCTGAAAATACATTGTATTCCTCGACATTCCTTTTTCTTGTTTTCCTTGCAGTTTTTCTTTCTTTCTTTTTTTTTGATGAGTAAGATATATAAAATAAATAGACATTAATTTACAAAAAGGTGTGAATAATTACTTTTTATAATACTATATAATGTTTATGAATTTAAAATTTGTTTTATATGGTTCATAAAGTATATTGAAAGAGGAACCTCTATATAACGAATTTTCCATTTAACGAACTTTTTTTCGGGATTTGGCGACTTCGTTATATAGAGGTCCGACTGTACATGGGTATTTCCCACTGGTGTAGCTAGTTGTCAGCGGGCCTTTTTTTTAGATAAGAGTACCCTGTTAGTGAGACTGTAGATACACATGTTAGGGCCCTGTAGCTTGGGGGCCCCGTATCATTGATTCGGTGGTAGCTACGCCCCTGGTATTTCCTTTACTGCCGAAGAAAATGGTAGATAATTAAGTGAACATATTGCAAGTACGGTTATTTCTACAACTGCGTGAGGATTACTAAGTAAAATTTTTAAATTGTAAAAAAGAAAAGATAGAGTTTTTTTTTCTTTAACTAACTTTTCCTTATAAAAGAAATTGAAAATTTAAATTATTGTATTTATTGTCAGTGCTTATTTAATTAGATTAGTTTGACTTAAATGCCATTACAAATAAAATTGCAGAGTCGAATTAATCTCTATCTATAATACATTTTTCAATGTTTTTAAAATTATTACTTATTCGCAAAGCAAAATATATATATTTTTTTTATCTAAAAAGTCTAGGAACGGATTTCTTTGAAAGATCAAGATCCCCAAGTGAGTGTGAACACGAGAGATGCACAATCAAGTATTCAATTAACTCGTCTTAGTCGAGCTACAATTTCTTATCTGCGGTATAAACATGGGACATTTTTCCACTTTTTCGTGCAGACATCGCAGTTTTGAGATCGCATATTTTCAACAAAGTTAAACTTATTTTTCTCCATTTCCATTCGTGGCGGTCACGAAAATTCGTGTTATAAAGTTTCTCTCTCAACTTCTCCCCAGTTATTTCTTTTTACGTCCGAAAAAAACGAAAACAAGTATTCCGCTCTTCCAACACGAACTGGCGCTCTAATTAAACGCCAACGCAGCCCCAAAACATGGCAACCCTAGCGGTCTGGCGTGAAAAAACCTAAACTAAAGCGTGTGGTATTGACCTGCTGGCGAATCGTCGCCATGTCTCGATCGCCACACAGGAGTTAGCATCGCTTGTCTGCGCTGCAAGACGTTGTCGCGTGTGTTCGAGCGCGTGGTAAATCTTTTAAAAGTTTTGGACTGGTTTGGTTTTTGGAGTTAAAAGCGTGTTGGATTAATAATCATGAGCCATGTAGCGGTTGGAAAAAATGACATGCGAGTAAGTACTTTTCCTACTTCTTTCAACTTTTGAAAGTTATGTTGTGATTTGTTGATTGTCACAGACGGACAAATCCGTTCGAAAACTTAACCGCGGTAGAATGAAAAACGCGTTGTTATTGATGAGAAGTATTGCTTTGTTTACCACCGACTGATGCAACTTTTCAGTCGCTAACTTTCGAACTGTCATAAGTAATTAAGATCTTTTTTTATTTTTCGTAATCGTATTGGTGTAAACTTAGTTTTTTTTTGTTTAAAATTAAATGGATTCGTTCCAAGTTAGAATTGTTCAGAGATTATAAATATACTATTTGCAGGATTTTTTTAAAAATAAATATTACGTGTTGTTTAGTAAACACCAATTGATTGTTCTATTTCAACTTTGTTTTAATTGCATTGAAAGTAAAAGCTGTTTCTCTATTGTTTAAAGTTCTACAGTTTACTGTTTTCTAATATTCGCGAGGAAGAATTTTAATGAATGTAAATATATATAAGATTCGTGAAATGAATTTTTTTTTACTGAAATTAATTAAATATAATTCAGGTGCCGTAAGTGATTTAAAAAGTGTCCACAATAAATCTAGTCAAGTGTTTAGAGAATAGCATTTTTTTGTAGCGATTGTATTTTCATAATACATTACCATTTGACAGTTGTCAAGCAAATATAATGACAAAATTTACCTTAATTTGAAGGAGAAAGAAAAAGTGTATACATTTATATTTGTTTGAAAAATGCATGTATTATTGTTATTGCCTTTTTATCTGGCTTATTGAGTGATCATCTTGTGGTTATGTCAAAAGAAATGTGTGATGTTTTCATGTATTTCCACCACTCCTAAAAAAAAAGAATTTGTATTTTCTACATAACTCAATGAAAGTTATAAAATAAATAATTGTATTTTTCGAACGAAAACAAAAATCTGGTAACTAAATTTTTGTAACATAACGCAACATTTTGTACTTCTATTTGAATTTTTTTTCCCCTCATGTTATATATATAATCTTCATTTTTTTTAATGATGAACTGTGAAATACATCTTAGAAACAAAATAAAACCGATGCCACAAAATATGACTGTGTTTCTGTATAATTTTTTTAAACTTTTGTTAGTATTCGTACGATGCCGACATTCTGTTAGTGTTATAGCTTTTTGTTAACTAGCACTTAGCTCGTATGAAATTAGTTAAAATTAACTTTTAAGAACAATGTTTCTGTCAAAAATATTACCATTGGACAAATGCATGAGAAGTTTGTGAAATTTTTAATAACTGCATGATACAGGATTTTAAAAATGTATGTACTCTTAAATACTATACGATACGAAAATAAACACGAATTTCCTTTTTATTAAAAGATCCGAGAATAAACTTTGGCTCAGTTGGCCAAACATAGTTTTAGAGCCAAAAAAATTGACGTTCCGGTTTAAAAATAACTTGTTTAAAGCAACTAACCTAACGTAACGAAAATTTTCTTTCACTTGGAAAGATTTTGAAAAAGTCACTCCTTTGCCGAAAGGTAAAAATTGAAGTTTTTCTTTCTTTTTTTGCCACTCCTTTATCGTAAATGTGTCGCAGTAAAAAATTTTGTGTAATTCCATAAATTGTTATGACAAATAGTCTTTTAAATTAAATTGTAAATTATGCGAAAGCTGATTGCGACTTTTTTTAGAGGATATCAATTTTGCAAAATTGCAATCCACTCAAGATTAAGTTGCAATTTTTTAAAAAATATCTTTGAGGTAATTAAAATTTTTGTTGCTGCATTATTTCCTGTTCCTTTTTTTCATGTCTTTTTACGTAGACATATGAATTTATGCAAAACGAAAAAGTCATTCAAGCAATTGTTTCGGTAATAGATATCGGAAACTCCAATCAATGCGGAAAATAAATCGAAAGAAAGTAGTTCATTTCTTAATTAAATCTTGAAAACCTTACTGCAATATTGACTTAAAAGCTTTTTTCCATAAAAGATATCAAAAGCGACAAGATTCAGTGGATTTTTGTAAAAAAAATTATGTTGAATGACAATTAGCTTATAACTCAACACAAGCAATTCTAAAGAAGATGCCCTGTCCTCATATATAAAATAATTATATTTTAATAAATTTATACAACATAGATATAAAATCTAGTTCTTCAGCATAAATATTTTTTAATTAATAAATGTTTGATTATTTGACAGTTCATTTAATTTGATTAATTTAATTTAGGGTTTAAATGTGAAATATAGATCTGACAGGTTTCTAATAAATAAACATTTAATAAATTGACAAACTTTTGACACAATGGATTTTAATTAATAAATTCAATTTGAATTTAAAATTTCTGATGTTGATTAAATCAAGTTAGTAAGTATATGATAATAATATTAAATTAGACTCTGTCGAACTTTTCCAATGTAAATTCTTGAAATTCTTAATTCTTTTGACTCGCGAATTTCTAAATATTTAGAGAAGTTTAAAATAAATTATTAAAAATTAATTAATATTCAAATAAAATAAATGTGAATAAAATAAAATAAAATATGAGAAGAAAATTGATCGGCTTGTATAGATATATTAAGAAATGAAATTTAAAAGCTTTCACGCTATACGCTGATAAAATGACATTTTCATTTCGTTAAATGAATCGTTTCATGATTTATTTAAAATGCGAATTCTTAAGAAGTCTAGGTCAGTGTCGAATAAACAAATGCTTTTAGTATCTCAAAATTATACGTCATAATGACAACTGATTTTGTAACCGTTTCCATTTAAGTTTAAAGCGTAAGTTTTGTTTGCGTAAGTTGTAGGAATTAGAGAGAGTAGTTTGCGTATTATATTTATGAATGGATTCAGTGTGTGCTTGTTGATTTTATCATTGATCTAATAAGATAAAACAGTTATATACATCTAAAATATGTTCAGCTCAGTTAGGAAGTTGGACTTGGCGATTAAAAAATAATCTTTTTTAATGTTAATACAGATGAAAGACTTTTTTTTAAAGATTGTAGAAATAATTTTACCCAACTTCTTGATGTTTTCGCTTTTTTTTTTAATTGTTCTTTTAAAATAAAACCTTTTTGTACTCTCCCAATGAAAATGTATATTTTAAAATTATATAGCAGCTAATGACTTCTTTCTTCAATTACTGCAAATACATGCATTTATCCTCAAAAATAATTTGTATTGAGAAAGTAGGTGCTGACTACTGTGACATTTCTCACTCAACACTTACTAACATATTACACGGTCCAGGAGATTGTTCATGAATCATTAGACAACAAATATTTATATTAAAATAAATTATAATTTAAGAAATATTAAGAACTAATTGATTTTTAACTTGTGAAAATAAATTTAAAATACTTAATGTAATACACATCTAGCTAATACTTTCATAATACTTTTTATAGCATGCAATCACTGGCGTAGCTAGTTTTGAGTGGGACCTGCATCAAAAATCTCTTGAGGGCCCTTTTTGGGCCTCCTTAGTATTTTACAATTTTTTTCTTACACGTGTTGGGGCCCCTGTAGCTTGGGGGCCCCGTATTTTTTATACGGCTGATACGGTGGTAGCTATGACCCTGCATGCAACATATACTTTATATAATGTACATTATTTTGTCTTTTTTGTATGTAGCATGCATTATCTACATTTTATGTAATATATAATATAGTTTGTTATTAAGGTATTAATAAGCGTATGATTAATTATACTCGTTAATTGCTAAATTTTTGAAAAAATTTTAAAAATTTTGTGATTTTAAATTTATTTTTGTATTTCCAAGTGTTTATATGTTGAAGAATCAAACGAAGTAGGAAAACATTTGTATTTCCTTTGTTTAATAAATGAACTACAATGTAATTGCTAGATCTAATTTTCCATAGTTCATTTTTAATTCAGTACTATAATGTTTAAATAAAACTTTTATCAATGCAACTTTTAATTTTTGTATGTTAATTGGTATTTTAAATTTCTTTTCACTGAACAATTGGCTTTTTTAAAATTTAAATAACTCTTTTCTTTTTTAAAATGCCTTTTTTCGATTAAAAATTCCTTAAATTGCTTTTAAAGTTAATGGTTATATTATAGTTTTAATTAAATATTGCAAATATCTACTCTATACAAGGAACAATTGCAAATATCTTACTCTATTCAAGGAACAAAAGGTATTTATTAAACGAACTGTGATTGCAGGTATGTATTTAAGATTCAATTCAAAAATAATTTCGGTTTTGATTACTTGGTTTCTCAGACAATCGAATATGTTTTCGTAAGATCTTTCATTTGTAATTTCAGGTTTTCGGCTACGGTTTTGAAAAATCAAAAGTTTTATTTTCGCGCAATAAGGTCAGCATGGTTCCTCAAAATCTTGTTTTATGATGCCGAAAAATGTCTTGAATGATATGAAATTGTAATTGAAATTTGTTTTCATTTCTGCTAGTGAATATAATGTGAATGGTGAGACAAGATAGATGTTATTGAGTTTTTTCTGCCAATGCGCTAAGAGAATTTTTAATGGAAGAAATAACCCATTGTGGAGTCATGCATTTAACACGTGAAATGAAACAGAGATAGAATATGTTTTAAGTTTTTTAATTGAAAATGGTACATAGGCAAAATTAATTACATTTGATAAACTTTTTAAGAAAATTTTTTGATTGAATCTTTATCAGAAATAAATTGCAGATTTTTGTAATAATTTTAAAATTTATTTATTCAATCGTTTCTCATCTACATTATCTTGTACTAAAATAAATGTCAGGCGCTTCCAACATTTTTGTTTCGAATATTTAAGTAATAAACTGTTTTTATTGATTTTTTTAATATTATAAATCAGTTTAACGTATTAAAATTCTCATTTCTTTTGCGAGTTACTTTTAATTTGAAAGTAGAAAGATTTCATCGTTTTGACCACCAGTTTCTATTGTTCGCGGAAGCTGATTGGCCATGGTCCCGAACTCCTGGCGGATATTATTTCTGTCAAATCGTGGCTTCATGTCCAGATGTCACTAAATACACGCCGTGTAATGGAGTTGGTGCACATTAAATATATCGAAGCCACTGGCGTAGCTAGTTCTGAGTAAGCCCTGTATTAAAATTTCCTGAGGCTTTTTTTTTTGGAAAGTAAATAAAAATAAAAGACCAGATTAATAAAAGATTTCCGAAATTTTCAAAATGTTGCACATGTTGAGGTTCCGTATCATTGATATGACGGAAGTTATGCCTCTGATAATAGTTCTAAGTTTTCATGTTGGTATGGAGTAGAAATTTGGCGAGTTAGTTGCCACTTCACAGGTATCGTCTTCGTCTCTTGACCCTCGTATACCTATAAAATGCAACGCTAAAAAACAATTAATCATGACTCGTGTGTACAAAAAAATATCTTATATTACCAAAACTATAAAGTTGGAAAGACAGTTTTATTCGAATTGGCTACTATTATATGAATATTTTTTCTTCTTTCCTTTTGATTCTCAAATGAATTCCATCAAATATATGCAGCAAGAGGATGATTTTCGGTATATATTCACATCGAATTATTCTAATATATAAAACGAAAAGCGGGGGAAATATATGTGTATTTGTTCCTATCTATTTCTTCCGGATAGAAGGAAGAGAAATATCACTTCAGATAAATCACTCCAGTTCCATAATAATAATAAAAAAAATATTCGAGCTTTAGATTGTGTATTGGTAGAAATGCATAGTAGTAGAGCTTCAAAAATGCAAAGATCCGTCCTTTTCTTTTCCCCTTCCCTTTTATTTTGAATGGAACGCGATCGAATCGGTCAGAGCTTTGAGCTCTAGCGTTCCAAGCTCTGTCAGATAGTAGTTCTGTGTTCCTCCAACGCATGCCATTAATATCCGATTTAAATTCGGGGCCATCATCTATTCTGCCGTCATAAATGCGCTTCTTTTCCTGAAAGATTCCCATGGAAAAAAATCTAAAAAAAAGGGGGACAGGGTAAAGATTTTAAATTATTTTGATGGAATGCACGGGGGCTTAGATGCTAATGGTTGTGCAGCGCCGGTATTACCACGGCTGGAACACACAGCAAAAGGGGAAAATCTCTGGTCGACCATTCGTCTTTTTTCCCTTTCTATCTATCCTGTTTTTCCTTTTTTTTATTTGTATTTTTTAAAACCTTTTCTTTTGACATACGCAAAATATCATTTAGGGAAATTGGATTTCCTCCGTCGTCCTCTCTTTCCATGATACATCAGAAGGAAAAAGAAAAAAAAACAGCATCAACTCGCGACACAGAGTTTAGATTCTTTAAATTTTTATAAACCTTTTCAATAATTCTTGTATGTGTCTCTTCTAACTTGGAATATTTTAAAAGTGAAAGAAAAAAATATATATTCTTGTTTCGTTTTGCAGTTGTTTTGTACTGTTATTTGACTGGGTAGGTGTCATGTGTTTAAATTGCTGTGTGGGCCGATAAAAGGAAAAGACAGAAAAAGTAAAAGGGATTTGAAAGGATAATCGTAAACAAAACATTGCAAATGTTTGCGTTTCTTTTTCTGTTCATAGTGGAAGGAAATGCTTGAGCAATTTTTTTCAGTATAGGCATGAATGAAAATAAATTCCAATTTATTTAGTAAGAAGGTTGCAAAAAAAACTTGATAAATCTTAAAGTTTGTAGCTAACTCACGTGGTTGGCATTAGGAGAATAAGTATTACCTTTATTTTCTAAAAAAAAGTTAGTGCAATGCAATTTTTCATTTGGACTTCCCACCAAATTTTTAGTACAATGTTCTTAAATAAGTAAATTTCTCAGAGCAATGGACCATGACCGGGTCACTTAAAAAGGTTCGGTGGGCTGCGGGCCGCAGGTTGAGTATCGCTGCTGTAACATATTTGAAAAGCTTTGAAACAACTCTCATCTAAATGTTGCTATTTGTTGTTCTTGTCCTTGTTTAAAATCTATTTATTACTAGAAGACCCGTGTTTGAAAATGTAAATAAATTTGTTCTTAGTTTGAACCAAAAGTGAACACACGTAATGTTCTGTCGATTTCAATCGTTTACGTTGTAACATGTAACAACTCTGTTAAATTCATATCAATGTAATTTCATAATAGTTATTTAATGGAGCTAAATTGAATGTAAATCCTTGCGTTGTTTGGTTCTATCATTCTTTTATTTATTCCTATTGTTCAAGGCTGTTTTAATCTAGTCAAACAACATGCTAACTATCAATTCAGATTTATATTTGAGATAAAAAAATATTAAGATAGAATTAATAGGTTAAAGATTACTTTGATAAGACTTCTAAATAACATGGTCAGTTTGCGATGTAGAACAAATTGTTGCTGTACTGATTTTATTTTATAGATGTTTCAATGTGATACAAATAATTTCGTTTCTTTATTCAATGTATGTTCAGCTTTGAAATATACGTTTGTATGTGTATGTGAGTTTAGTGTAAATATAATCATTAAAGGTTTGACTAACATTAGGACATGTCTGGAAACTATTAATTTTCACGAACATTTCATATTTTGGTATAACAAATTCGATAAGTATGCTTAAAAGTTAAAGTTTTCAGATTAAACCGCACCATATTGTCTCTTTAATTAAAAGTTATGTTATTTAATAATAATAATTATTATTGCCTTTCAAGAATTATTGTTATTGTTTTAAAACCATAATTGTGTGGAAAAAAATTATCGTACAAAATCCAAAAATGCAGTTAAAGGAAAGCGGTTTTTATATAGCGAACTCAATCTTATATTTGTTGAAAAGGATGTTAAAAAAATAACTACCTCAAAATTTTAATTTAATCTTATATTGATTAAATGTATTCTTTTTGTTTTTTTAATTAAGATAATAAGTCGTTTGTTTTTTAAATACTAATTTTTTTATGAATTATACTATGGGGATATTTTTTCTAAAATCAATTTTTTTTATTTGTAAGTATAATTTTGCAACGAATTGTTACAGGAAAAAGTTAAATATATTTTAAGTAGTGAATCCCATGATAAATTTATTCTATAGTAAAAAAAATTATATCAAGCTTTCAATTTATCTAAATTTACTGGCAACACTGTATTTAAAGAGCGGATTTGTTGAAGGTATCTCAATTTATATACAATGTTATAAATCCTTTGATGTTAAACATTTGATAAAAGCATTAGACACATTTATAATCCGTTAGTATGTATAAATATTTATTATAATACTTCTATTCTCTATTTAAAATACCTTTGAGATAATACAAAGTTAAGCGGATAATTCTTACAATGGCGGTTCCAAACGCAATTAGCAAAGATCATTTAGTCGCCATGTCTTTTAAGTCTCTCCCTCTGTGTGTGTTGAGAGATTTATGGTATGTGCTTATAATAATAAGAAAAAATGTAATGAAGATCGGTAAGTTATATAAATACATGTTTAAATATCCTTCGTGGGCAAATAATGTTCGATTTTAGAATAAATTCATTACCTCCTTTCGCGCCATTTCAACCATTAAAAGTCAATTTGTGAGAGTATTCGTGTGATTCTATCGATTCAGAGTTGGTTGAAATTGAGATTGTGAATGTAAACACTTAACTGGTTTCTCGTGTAATTTATAAATTAACGTATTGGATTCCTTAAAATTATCTAAATAGAACAATTTTCTTAGCTCGTCGTTAAAGCTGCCTTGCATTGGAAATTTTGTTATTCTTTCATCATATAAAGGGAGTTGTTAAAAAAAATAAACTTTTATATGTGGTTGTTAATTAGGCAATTATTAAAAATCATTTAATGATTTTTTACATTAGAATTTTTAACTGATCAAATCTCTGACTTTTTAAAATATAGCATATTAAAAAAAAAAAAAGAAAAAAAAAGAATAGGGGCTAGTTTCTCATTTAAGCTATCTTCGCTTTGTGCTCAACAGCAGAAAAACAAAAGCACGAAATTCTCTCACCTCTTCTTCAAGAAAAAGGTTTCAACATTAATAAAAACTTGTGATTATAACATATGTATTCATATTCATCATACTAATTTATCTCTATTTGTGAATAATATTTATACATTTCCATTTGATAGGAGCTGAAGCTAACTGCATTTTTGTTAGCTTTTTAAGCAATCTAAAAAGAGAGATGACAGTTTAAATAGAGGAACAGATTTTATAAAAAATTAATTGAATTGAGAGGTCTTTGTTGAAGATTTTGTACTTTTACCTTGTCGTCGATTAATGACGATTGAATTTCTGTAGGTACAACTTTAGATTATGCCGTTGTTTTGTTGCAATTGTTATTTGTTTTTTGCAATTTTCATCTTGTTACCCATATTTATGTTTAATGTACTCGATAATTCTCAAATACTTACACTTTTACTTTTCCTTTCCCATTAAAATCCGTTTGTCAAAAATATGCTTATTAAATAAGAGAATAATAACTGTCTTAATCTTGCTCTTGCATTCTGGAGACGCAGAAAATTTTGAAATAAAATCTAGAAGGTTTAAAATAATTTATTTAAACAAAAGCATTCGCTTGAGAGAAATAAAGATCGTTTATTTTGTTATTTTTTTGCAATCATAACGGACAAAATGGTACTATCTCTGTCTTTCTTACTTTGCAAATACATCTTGTTAGAAACATTTTATTAATAAAGCAATATACTTTCCCCTTCTATAAGAAAACCCAAGAAAAAAAAGCCTCATTAATAATTTTAGGTTAGAATCAAATCAAATGAGCTCGTGCTTTTAGAAATTTAAAGCAATCACACATGAAATGAAACATCAAAAAGAAAGAAAAAAGCTCTGTTTTAAAAATTGTTAAAATTTATTTCTTAAGTATGAAGAAATCTTTAATTCATGAAAACATTTGCTTTTTTTTTAATTAAAAAACAGTATCACTTATTTGTAAGTGCCAAGATTTTCGAATATATCGGGGCTTACTAGAACTATTTACGTAACATAATGGAAAATATGAAGAAAAAAAAGTACTGGTTTTAACTATCAACTAGGCTTTTTTAAAGTTTTAATTTAAGCAGTCTAATGTATTAAATGGTTCGGAATAATAAAATATAATTATAAATAAGTTTTGGCACAGAATAACCGCTCCGCTTTTACAGTTTTAATTATTACGTGATAAGTAATTTAACGTTATTTTAAATTTTAAATACTAATAATTTACAATTTGAATTTTTAAATAGAATTGTCAATTAAATTTTTTTTATGCATGTATTTTAAAATCATAATTTTAACATGAATTTTAACTCTTTGAGCTAGGAAGAAAAAAATATAACAAAAAAATCATTCGAAGCACTCTTAAATAATTAATAAACTAGAGAAAAAAAATATAAACACGGATATGTGTGTATAAAAATGTAATTTACATTTAAAATAAATTCTGAAGAAATCTTTTTTTTTTAAATTAGCACTTAAAGAATTAAAATATAGTTGTAATTTGCCACTGTCAAAAATCCGTAATTAGCAGCGATTGAATGTAATTTCGAGTGCATACACGGTCCTTGTAAGATCAATACATTGTTGAGGTTGAAATTGATGCTTATTAAAAAATTTACATTAAAAATATTTCTTGTTTGATTTTTTTGGAATGAAAATTTTATATCCTCGAAACACATCTTCTTTGTGCCTTATGGAAGTACTACACAATTACTAATAAACAATACAAAAGTGTAAAACTTTTTTTAAATAAAAAATAAACTAATAGATAAATCTTACAAATTTGTTATTTTAGCATACGGATGTTTATCTTTTTTAAAAGAAATGTAGTCTAAAACTTAACAGCATCAATAAATTGTGAAAAAAATGTTAATACGTTGTATACTGTTATGCTATATTTTATTGATAAGAAAAATTTCAATAAATAAAGGCAATCAAAAATATTGTTTTCGAATTTTTTCCGAAAGTGTATTTTTCAAAATTATCTTTGTGAATCACATTATTAAAATAATGTCGACTTTGAAAAAGGTTCAATACCCAAATTTAATATTGCGTTTGAGACAAAAGGAAAGGCCACTTATAAACACATTGAAAAAAAAAAGAAAAGAAAAACGGGAGTGTATGTGGGGGGAGGGAATAGGAATAGAATTCTGTTAAATTTGATACCCAGAAAAACCAATTTTGAGAGTCCCATTCTTTTTCAAATTTCAAACTGAATTGTTTACTTTTAACAACATTAGTGTTTTATAAAGAAGTCGGCAAACGAGAGAGAATAGTGAAGGGGAAAAAAGTTCGGAAAAAAAAAAGAATGCATCGAGAATAAATTCTAAAACAAAAGAAAACAAGAAATCTCGAGTCTCTCACGTACTGTTTTTAAAGAGTCTAAAACTGTCTAGTGTTTTTTTTTTTCAAACCCTCGAAAAAAGACAAATGAGGTTGAATTCTTTCTACTAACTAAAACAGAAAATAAATAAAGAAAGGTTGAGAGATTTATGGCAAGGAATTTGCTTCGCAATGCAGCGCCTAGTAGTTTACTGCTAAGCGTGATATTATTTTTTAATGTGACTAAAAGTGTATAAAAGGAATTTTTATGCTGTTCGTAAGTTTGCGACGATATTGGAAAGTCTCTTATTTATGACCTCTTAACCTAGCGTCACATTCTGCGTTGTATGGCTTTTTTTTTTTGCCCCTTTTTTACTCCACCCTGGTCTATGTATTGCATATGCCTCTGCTTTGAATATTAAACATTGCGACGAAATTTGAAATTTAAAAAAAAATTCAGTAGATATGACAGTTTTAAATTGAACCTTGACTTATATTTTTGAAGGACTGTTGCTAAACTGGATTACATTTCTATAGATTTTTCTTTTCGTTTTGAAGTTATACTTTTAAGTTTGTTATCAGGCGATGACGTTTAGAAATTAATCACGTTTTAGAATGAAACTGAATTTTTATTTTAGAAAATAATTTTTTCCATGTTATATAAAAAAAAATTTCTTGTATTTGATAATCATAAACATTATACAGTTAAAATCTCAGCCCACTTTATAATCGAGTCATACCAATACATTTTTTTAATGTGCTAATTCATTAAATGCCAGTTGGAACTTTCTCTCCCCAACTTTTACACTCGAAAAGGACTATTTCATTAAGAGTGAGAAATAAAGTCACTGTACTAAAATGTAAGTATAGAGTTTGAAATATATCCAAACCTGTCTGTGAAAAATTTTTTTACAAAGGTAAAATTTCTTTATTTTTATTTATCTTATATATTTTTATAAAATAGAAGAAAAAGTTTAACTTCTCTTTAAATAATTTAGAACAGGGGTGGGCAATGTTTTGACTCGAGGGTCACATTGTGGAAGAGGAAGATACCAGAAGACCGCAACTTTTTAAAATGATTGTATTCATTATAGTCAACTGTGTATTTTAGAAAAGGTATAAATTGTGCCATTAAAATCAGCAAATATAAGCTAAATGCAATAGTTGTAGTTTTATTCAATTTATTTATTGTACTAATTTCATATTATCTATAGTTGCAAGCGGATTTCATTTTAGAATCAGTTACAAATGTACCCTATCACACTTTTCTACAATGTCTTTGAAATTAGGAGTGAGATTGCTTGTTGAAATTCTTATCACAACCTACAAGTTATGTCAGCCAGCTTGCATCTATATTTACTCTTATTGATCTTTATGCAAGAAAAATTTTGCTCACAAATGTCCGTAAAATTTATTAATGTTAGTATAAAATTATTTTCTTAATATTGAAAATATAGTGACATTTCGACATTTTTTTCTTGTTTTTCTTTCTTTTTTTTTTTTGATGAGTGAGATATATAAAATAAACATATATTAATTTTAAAAAAGGTGTAAATAATTACCTTTTTTACTATATATAGGGTTTATGAATTTAAAATTTGTTTTATGTGGTTTATAAAGTGTATTGAAAGATGAGCCTCTATATAACGAATTTTCCATTGACGAACTTTTTTTCGGGATTTAGAGACTTCGTTATATAGAGGTCCGACTGTATTTTGAAGTGGGATCATTGTAAAGATATGTATTACAGAAATTGTTTCTCTCGCTCTCTGGATAGTTTCAACTGGTGTAATTTTAAATACAATTTCCAATTTTTTCACTATATTTATAAATTTTATTCTGAATAATTTGAATTTATTAAAGGTATTTTTTATTATGTTTAAAGTTGAATTAAATCCTATGCAGAATTTTCGTCAATTAATATATGCTATAAAGAGGATCCTTTTTCACAAAATACGAATCGTCTTTAAAAATGGGGTATATTTCTTTCGTCTGAGTTTTAAGATTTTGTTTTCAGCAAAACAATTACGAACTCATTTTTTTATTGATAGAAACCTCAATGATCACTCTTCAGATCTATTAACCTTTATAACCTTTTTTCGCACTGCTACTTTAATCGAGGTTTGATCAAACCGCGGAACGGGTCCAACAGGTCCCGAATTATAGAATGTAACGTTACTTTTGCAACCAGACCTTAGTTCATCCCCCCTCTTCCCCCCAATTGCAAGATATAATCTTGTAAGTTTTAACTGAGATATAAAATCACTTTGATTTTTTTTTTTAATCTTATGACCATTTTTTAACGTACATAGGATATATCAGTAAAAACACTTATGATGTAACAAAAAAAGATTCATATAATGAAACAATAAATATTGTTTCAAGTCGGTTAAGAATAATTATGTAATCTACTCTTTTGAACATTATTTTTATGAAACTTTTCGCATTTCACAATTACTTTCAAAATCTTCATGCTGATTCTCGTTTTTGTTAGTTCATTAGTTGCATCATTTGTATTGTTTTGAAAATAAACTACCGTACAAGGTTACATTTTGAAAAAATTGGTGTTAATTGAGTCGTAATCTCCGCAACAATAATAAGCCTGAAGAGTCTAAAGAATCCAACAATATTTTGAATGATGGTTTTCTTAATATTTTTACTTTAAATATATGTGGAAACCTTAACATTCATCTAATATTAGTACTGTACTTGGTATGAAAGCGATTGAAATTTGTTAGAAACCAACTCAAGATATTTTTTTTCCTTTTTTTTTTTATCTGGGGAGTTTTTTTAGTAATTAATGATATGTAAGCATACAATATTAATCTGACTAATTTTTTAAATATTGGCGGTGTTACATGAAGTATTTAAATAGATAAGAGACTTTAAGTAATGAAATTAATGGCAGTTAAGATTATTTATTATAAATATAAAATATTTCTAAAGTAAAAACATTTGTCTGATCAATCACATGAAATGGATTTGGAAGCTAATGTAGTAGTAGTGTGTATGTTGAATTTTTTTTTGGGGGGGAGGGTAATATCTTTAAATTTATATTTTT
Organism: Trichonephila inaurata madagascariensis; assembly: GCA_019973955.1. Lineage (NCBI taxonomy): Eukaryota > Metazoa > Arthropoda > Arachnida > Araneae > Nephilidae > Trichonephila > Trichonephila inaurata. The sequence continues at coordinate 102,359 of BMAV01017742.1, read as the reverse complement.
TGTGTAAACAAATTGTGTTCAGAGAAATATGACACTACTAAAGGTTGTAATTAAAATTTGTAATATATTTTGAAGTCTTATGCAGTTATTATTTTAAAATTATCTAAGTTGTTACCTACATACATAAATTACTGATTTTTTTTCTTTAATTGCGTTGACAAATTATCAAGGTTATCCATTTCAATTAAATGGGGTTATATATTTTTGTATTTTTCCGTAATTGAATAAGATTTGGATAATCTAGCTGCAGTGAGAATCGCGTATTTATTTTTAGTCAGTTAACGTTTTGAAAGAGTTAGTTTGACAATTCAGTTTTTCAAATACAATATATACAGCCATTGCTTCCTCCTTTCCCATTTTTTCTTTCATTCCTAATCTTTTTATCTGTTATATCTTAAAAAAAAATTTAAATAATTTTAAAAAAAAATTGGTTTTATTTCTATTTTATCTACTTCTTGTACATTTTTTTTTTTATTTATTTTACGTTTGATGTGATGTTTTATTACACAAAAGGATGGATTATATACAAATGATAAACAAATTGTAAATTTAAATTGGAAGAATAAGGTGTTTTTTTTAAATAAATAGTGTAAATATATCTATTTTCATTTAGAAATATTTCCCATTCCTTATAAAAAAACGTAGACATAAAAAAATGTAATATATGCAAAAGAGGATCATAGGTATATTTTAAATCCGCACACACCAATGATAGAGTGGGACATTTTTCAAGATGGAAGAAATAGATAATTATAATGCATAGGAATATAAATATAAGCATTTTGTTCTGTGATATCATTGCACGCCTTTCATCCTACCTAGTTGTCAAACGTCCTTCATCACAACTTTTAAATAAACAAGTTAAATGATGTGTATTTAAGACTGATGTCACTTAAAAAAAAAAAAAAAGAAAAAAAAAAAAAACCGGGGGGAAGGGGGGCTCAACTCAGCTATAAAATACACTATTTAAGTTCACGGGCGTAGTTTATCATCTCCATGTCTTCTTTTATCATGTTTTTCTCCGAAATGTTTAAATAAATTTAAAAGAAAAAAAACCCGGTTGTTTAAAAAATTTGGAGCAGCTCTTAACAGTTATCAATATTTTTCTAGAACGGTGACGTTATAATTTACCAATATTTTTTCCATTCCTAAAGAAAAAAAACTATGGCGCATTTTTTTAGTATTAAAAATATAGTTTGAATTTAAAAATGTCAGTTAATCCTTTTTATTTTAGTTTTACAAAATTCTTTTTATTTTATCATGAGAAAACCCTATTTTGGAAATATTTTAAGATTTACCTGTAAACTTTACCTTTGAGATACACCTATAATTGTAGTATGGGCATGGCTATTCTAAATATTTTCGGACCAAATAATGATTGAGATACCGGATGAAAATTATTGGAAAATCCGGTTTAGACATTCTTTGAGGGAAAACATGAATACGCGAGAAAAATATTTGTTATTATTTTTGAATTTGAGATTTTGACACATATGTAGGAACGGCAAAACTTAATTCCATCAGTTGACGATACCATTCATTTTTAAAATAGTAAAAATAACAACAATAATAAGATAACTGTACGGTTTCCTTGATATTCTTGTTTTCTCAGTTTTATGCCTTGAACATTTTTAAGAAAATGCTTTATTTTATTTAAAATTATATTGATTCGTACAAATGTAAATTTCTAGTTGTTAATGTTGTTTCTAGTTATCTTGCTTTCACAATCAGAAATTTATATAAGTTGCCGTGTAATTTGTGCTAAACAGAATAACGAAGGGAAAATTTTGCTTACCTCATATTTCGGTGTATAACACGTATTTTTAACGTTGAAAATAGGATCAAAGTTTACATGTGCGTTTGATTTGTCGGTTATAAAAATGATAGCTTTAAATATATAGAAAAGATGAGAGTATAAAAAAATTAGATTTCTATATATATCGCAATACTGTTTATTTAAAAGAAATGACATACTTTACGATTTTTTATTACTGGATAATATGAACAGTTTATCGCATTCGTTTTTTCGTTACATCTTCAGGCGAATTCTGTCGCATCTTCACCATCTCTGATCCATAAATAAATCGTCATTTTCTATTCCATCTATATTTTTCGGTATTCTAAATTTTTTTAACTATGTGAAATTTTATTTCATTCCATGCTTTTTACTATCCGTTCTCACATTATTTTGAGACTTCAAATGGAAGATCATTGCACGTGTACATTTCAGGTTTTTTCATAAAAAAAAAAGGGTGAACGTTATATGGCGAATATAAGTGAAACTGAAAAAGAGAAGCAATTTGAAAGTATAAGTGCCCGAAAAACCCCGGAATACAGGGTATATAATTTCTACTCAAAATTGCGATAAACTATTCTCACCCCCCTCCCCCTTTCATAGTTCTCACGTTGCTTCAGAGTGCGATGTTCATTAAAAATCAAATCTTTCATCTAAATCTGCGGTCTTTAAAACCACTAAATGTATAATTTCCTTTCATGGTCCACTAAATGTATAATTTTATATTTAGCAGAACACAAATGTGATTGACCACTATAATTATATTGTCGCTTATTTACATCTCTATTTACATTTCCATATATTACTGAAAAAGATCTTCACGAAAAGTGAGAACAAATCGGCGACACTAAGCAATATCAACAATATGTAGAGTTACGCCGCCAATTTACCTTTGTTTCCAATTCTGGCTTTCACACAAATGTCGCTAGATACACCTTCAAAAGTCGCTAAATTAATATGGAATTTTTCTCAAAGTAGTAGCTAATTTTTTTAAAAAAAGTGCAATCTGTATTCTAAAATACGTTTTATTATTCGTCATTTTTGAAACTGAATCTTTATAAAAATATAAATAATGTTCACGTTTTTTGCGGTCTACAAAAACTTTTCACGAACCACTGGTAGGCTACTGCTGGTCTAAATGTATTTCTCTTAACGTACCGTAAAATCCTGCGCACAACGTGCACCGCCGTATAACGCGCACATATACTTTCAAGCTACATTTTTCAATTTTTAGGTATTTTCGTCGTTTAACGCTCACCCAATTTTTTTATGAAAACCTGAAATATACGTGTGCAATTCTCTCTCTCTCTCTCTTTTTTTTAAATCTTTATTCGAGGTATTATTCCAAGTTTTAGAGAAAATAGTGTTCTACAACCAGTGTTGAATTAAACTACGTGGAGGCCCTTGGCAGTCGAATTATCGGGGCCCTGTAGCCTGTTTTTGGAGCATTAACAGAAAACAGAACACTAGGGTTGTTAACACTTGCGGGCCCCTAAAAAGCGCGGGGCCCATAGGCAATTGCCTTCTCCGCCTAATAAGTAATCCGGCAATGACTACAACCATTAAGTTTAAAGAAATGTCATTTTTTTAAAAAAATAAATCGCATTTCTATTACGTTGAAGTTTTAACTTTTTTCTGTGTTCAACTGTTTTTATTTTTAAAATTCTCATTTTTGTACTCGACGTATAACGCTCACCGTAAATTTTGATTTTTTTTTTCGTGTTGAAAGTGCACGTTATACGCCGGATTTTACGGTAGTTATTTTTATCCCAGTAAGGTACTAATGCCGAATTTTTTAATAAAATTTCAATTAATAAATAGGTTTTCAGTTATGTATTTATTCCAAACATTATTACATTTTTGGTAAAGTTAAAAAACATCGCTGGAGAAAGAGCAAAAAGACAGCCTATAATGTGATGAAGCAATTAGTAATGTTTTATTTTAATGGATCATGAAATCCATGTACACCTTTCTCGGTATTAATGACCCTTCCAGATATGGCGATCGAAAACTGTTCATTAAAGAAGGAGTGAAAATGTCGCCTAGGACATGATTAAAACCTTCACTGAGGAACAAAATGGGGTCAACGTCTGCCTTAAACATGGAAATCTTATCCACATAACTATCTAAAGTAGGGAGTAAGTATATATGTTTCACCGTTTGACCCCGGGGAACATCACAAATTCAAAGTTAGTCACGTGAAATCCCTATCAATAAACGATCAGTGTACGTGTAGAGATGTTATAAATTATATTCCTGTAGATCTGGTGTTCTTGGTCGCATAATTACTGCACATGTTGAATGGACCCACGACAAAAATCTTTCGCGGGCCTCATTAGAAAAGAAGGTAAAGGTGATAAAAATACTTAATGTTCACCCCGCGTGTAGTGTTTATTCTTCGAAGAGTGTTTCGTTGTTCCAAGAATCCACTGCTTACTTACCGTGTTAAATAATATGTCTAAGGAAAGTAATCATCTCTTCGATAGTGGGGCTCGCAGATTACAGTGTGGCACTCGGGTTGATGTAATGAGGAATTAATTATTCTTGTAATAAAACACAAAGCGATAAGTTTTATTGTTTCAAAAAAATCTGTTGGCTATAAATTAAATTATAGACCCGGTGATGATTTTATTGCTAGAATTCTATTCGCCGATATCAGATTGTTATTAACAATAATTACATTAATGTGATTGTGGGAATCAGTGTCGTAAAATGTTAGCAATATTTTTTCATTGGGAATTGTATCAAATTGCATGATATCCAATTCAATGAGCTTTTGACTCAAGAAGACTGAACAGTTATTACTGAAGTTGTAATAAAGTATTATTTCATTCTTATATAAGTTATTAACCCGAATTTAACACGACACTGAAATTTTTCATGAAGCTATTTAGAATAAAAGAGTGATTCGAATTTAATGCGATTTATTCTTCTGTTTGTAAAAGGATTGAAAGAAAGTAAAATTCAGTCAGATAAGCATTTATTTTTAAAAAAAAATGTACTGATACAGGTTAAATTCGTGGCAATAAAATTAAGTAACGGAAGACAAAGTTAAGATAATATTAGGGAAGTACACGAAGATAGTAAAAAAAAATTAGAGAAAAAATTCCATTGTCTTCTAGATCTCGAATTTAACATGTTAATTTTTAACAAGAAATGATTACTCAAAAAATATCGCATTATATGCAGGCTATTACTGTATATGTTTTGTGTGCGTATGAGAGAAGGGGAAAATAATTATATGATTCTTCTTATGGAAGCACACAATTTTTCATCTTCCTAAAATCTGAAATAATGTGAATGGAAATGGCGAATTACTAATCTAGAATTTTTCCGTAATTTATAACTGCTTACACGCTTGTTGCTTTTAAGAATTAATTTTTTTTTTAGAAATACATTACTGTCAAAAAATAAATTTTCATTTTATAATATTTTCATTAAATTATTTGTGAAGTATAAGCGTAACCTCTGGAATCAAAATAAAGATGTGACACATGCACAAATTCATCTGTAGCAGCGATACTCAATCTGCGGGTCGCATGCGGCCTACTAGGCCTTTTTAAGTGGCCCAGTCATGGCCCATTGCTCTGAAAAATTCATTTATTTATAAAAATTTGGTGGGAAATTCTTTGTTAATAAATCAAATATATCAATTTTGATTTTTGCTGTTGATGTCGTATGGGTGCGAATTGATATATTTTTTCTTCTGATAAGTAATAATAGACAACAGTGGAGTAGCGACCATTTTATGAGTGGAACTAATTTTTAACTATCTTTCATATCTAGCAAGAGAAAAATATTCGAAGAAAATAGGTTGTTTCAAGACGATTGGGAAGTTGACTATTTTGTAGTGAAAAACAAGCATGGATCAGTAATTGTTTGATTTGTCGCAAAAGTGTTGTATTTAAAAAATACCAATAAACAGGAATCGCGTTCAATAACACTTTTCCTCGAAGATCTCTTTCAAGAAGTAGTAAATGGGCTTTCTTGAATAATCTTTACAACAGCAAAAAAAGTGTTTTGTCAGTGGTAACAAAGGAACCGTATGAAATTTGTTATATTATTGGTAATAATATGAAACCGTTTGCTGATGCAGAAATTGTGAAGGAGTGATTCTCAAATGCTTCCAATTTTTAAAAAAAATTCAGTGACAAAAATGAAAAAATATAAAAAACAATAATTAAAAAAAGCAAAATAGGAATTCTAATGTTTCGATCAATTTTCTACATTTTAAATTTTCTATGTTATCCTGGCCTTTAAGCATTTCCCTCCCCCCCCCCTCGTCCATTAATCCTCATGTTGTGGCCCGCATGAAAAAGCTAACATATGTATGTGGTCCGGCAGAAAAAAAGGTTCAGTACCCCTGATCTATAGAATAATAAAGGTTTTTTGGCCTGAGTGAAAAATTTTAAAGCCATTTTTTTTCTTCATATTTTTCTGTAAATGAGTGGGTATGTGTTAACAAAACCCAAAGCGCAATTTGGTGGAGGTTAAACGCATTGTTATCATTCTCGTTTCTTGGTAAACTTGGATTATCTAACACTGGCTTTTTCTTTTAAGCGGTTCTTTTGTGTCGTAGTTTGCATAACAGCAAAACAAAATCTCATCCACAATTTCGTAAGAATCTACTCGTACCTTCCCTCCACTCAATTTCAAACATGGCGCTTATCCGTCGGACATGGCCTTGCGATATCATCTCATTTGGTTCCAGGTGATTTATGAGACAAGGCTTCATCGTTCGTTGATGTGAATCATAATTTGAACTCGGGGAAGAACCAAGATGCGCGAGGTCGATAGCTTTGTGAAGCGACATGAATAATTTTCGCCGAAATCCAGATGGTTCGTGGGTCCACCTTTTTTATCTGAGAACGATTCCTTTCACCAGCTGGTGACGTGTATCTCTTTAAAAAGGTAAAACGAGCGTTTATGAATGGGGAGCAATGGGTGGGAGGTTGTTACAAGTATGGACCATTGTATGAGTTTCCCATTGACACGACACGCGTTGAAGACACTGTTGTTGAATGAGTTGGTGGGTTTTGATGGTGACTTGTTGATGCGAATATTCGGTTTGTTGTTTCGTGGGAAATTTGGAAGGGTGTAGTTGTGTTTTCAATGGAATATGGAAAGGGGATTCTAATTTAAGTATGATGTAGGCTGTGTGTGTGTGGGTAATATGTTAACCAGAATGTGTTTTTTTTTTAAAAAAAAAGGGGGTGGTAGTGGGAAATGGCAAAAATTGTAATTAAAGGTCATGTTTGGGGGCATAAAAAAGATTGGATTTGTTTGAAAAATAATATTTTAATAGTTAATCAGGATTTTTCACACGTATGAAACATAAAATAATTTTTTGATCAAATGATATCACTTTTCCATTCTTTCTGCAAATAGTAGTTTTGATATAGCTAAACAATAGAGCTGAGTATTTATATAAAAGCATGTATTGTTCAATGTATATGCTATGAATAGTGAATGCTGAGAAGGAGAAATATTCGAAAGAGTATCATTATTCGTTTTCAACGAAATATGTTAAAATGGCGATGTGTTGTGAGGGTATGTTTAATTATTTTAATAGCACTTTATTATGTTTTTAGTTTTCTACATTAAATAAGTAGTTTTAAATATTTTTTTCCGTGTTATAATTTTATCTAATACTTGTATTAGTGTATTTAGTCTTCTAATAATGATATATTCGTAGGCCTGTTTCCTTTCCCTATAGCCCAGTTGTATAGGAAAATTACAGGTGAAGGTTGGCTGGCATCAAAACAATGTTTAAACCTGCATTCTCAGTTCCTGAGGCTAAGAGTTTGTTATTGTACTACAATGGCTACTTATTTCTCTCCTATACTGTCTGGTGTTACTCTTCTATTTATGCTTATTTAGAATTATAGATATTTAGTATATATTATTATTTTTATTGATTATATATAAAAAATATATACATAATATTTTAGTGTAATGCAAGTAATTTTTTAAAACAATAGTGTTATTTTTTATTATACGTCGCTTTACATTTGTTGTAATACTACAATTTCTGTGCCTGTTTTTTTTTCTTTCCATTTTGACCATCTTCAGTTTTGTTTTTTACACAAACAGCTAGACTGATCAATAGAATATAGCCTATCATGATATAAATATTATATAGCATATATAGTAATAGATATTTAAACGAACAATTTAGTATTGAGCTAAATGTTTAAACTAATGCATATTCACACATAAAAACTCAAAGGTATTTTATTTAATGACTTTTAATTCCTTGTAAATATAGTCATGTCTTCTCTTAATTGAACATCATTATCTGAACAATCGATCTTAATCGAACTTAGACGTGCTTGGAGAAACGTTCCTGTTATGACCTTAATATGTTATTTTTTTCTGTTACATTATATCTTTAAAAGTCATAAGAGCTCAATCTACGGGTGCACGAGCCGACAGTTTTCTAGTTAATATAATCTTATCGTTTTTATGGTAAAGAGACACGAGGAGTTTCTTGAAATTCACTTAGAGAACGAGCATTCAAGATAAGAGAATGAATGCATGTTTCAGAAAGACTACTACTCTTGAATATTGTCTTTCTTACATGTTGTTTTACAATATTCTGGTGCGATAATCTTAAATGGAATGTCAACTTTTAGGAGTGCCTTTGCACTATCAGCTGTAAATGATAATGTAATATATTTATTGTTCATAGGTCTATATCAGGGGTGCTACCTTTTAGAACTGAACCACTTTAAATTAGTTGTAATGTAGTATGGATTGCAATTAAAATTTATATTTAGTTTACTTAATTATTTTTAAAGCCATCTTTTTTGTGTAACTCATTTCAAAATTCTTTAATTCTAATCTTTTTAAACTCTTAACGGACTCTGAACTTTGTTTTTCCGTTATGATTTCCTAGGACGGGCCACGTAGATTTACGTATATGCTTGAATTTTTACGACGGTATTTTTTTTTTTCTTCTTTTTTATGCTCATTGAGTTTACTTTTTCTTGAGTATCATTAGGTATAGTTCTGTTTATTGATTCTACTGCGCAGTATTGCTTTTTTGGTGGTATTTTTAAGTTTCGTAACCGTAAAAATGTCAAGCACGAAAGAGTTTTCTGCGAAAGATGAGGAAATGTATGCGAATAATTTATCCGATATGAGAAGTGATAATGGATTATAGAGATGTTTGATGAAGAAAATGATATTTGTAGTGATGAGAGTAAATTGTTGCTTCCAGGAGAAAAAAAATTATACGGAGGTTACTGTCTCCTTAGTATTCAGAAAGTGAATTAGAAAGAAGTGCTTTGAACACAGGGGAAAGGAAACATTGAGAAAAATTAATGTCCATAGTACCTTTTCTCGGTTCTTCTGGTGTACAAAATATACGCAGTAATCCATCCATACATAATTGTTTAGTTTTCCTTAAAAATGCCCGGATACCGATAAAGGCAAAGCAGATTCTATCTGTCTTTTTAGTGTTAAGCTGCAGAAGAATCGGTCCGATAAGATAATAAATATGCTTTCAAATTAGAATTGAAACAATAATATGAACATTGAATGAAACATCAATAGTATTTCTATGCAATGATGAAAAAAAGAATATCCACCTTTTACTATTGTCCTGATTATAGCCCGTCGGATAAAAAATTAAAACAAAAAGATTAT
>BMAV01017742.1:62467-92814 GCA_019973955.1 Trichonephila inaurata madagascariensis | reverse complement strand
ACCTAAAACCCTTTGTATAATGAAGGCCGTGATCATTAAATTTAACTGCATCTTAAAATCCTCTCTGTGACGTGGTAGAAATTAAGAAATTGAGTCAACATCTCAGGGGTCAAAGTTAGGGTCAGAATTTCAAAATCAATCTCTAGTCAGGGACGTCTTAACGCATGGACCAATTGGGCCCGGGCCCAAGGCCACTTCACTATGAGGGCCTCGTTTCATTCTCGACTCAGCCTGAGTAAGATCATAATTCGAATAATTTCAACGGTCAAATATTATGTGTGATTGTATTATTCGGAAAACTGTGAAATTTGGACGATACGTCAACTAGCTACATGTGATGACCGTGGTCTATGCTTTCGCCTAGGCCTACTACCATACACCATCATTACTCATTCAGTCAAAAGGCGGAAATCAGTCGAGCCGGTCTGTGCGATTGTAAATCATACACATTTATTTGCTTCAGTATATTGTTTGTACGAGTATTTGATAATGTATGCTATGTACTGTTCACTTTCATGGGTCATAGGTGAAACCTTCATTTGTGTAAGGGGCCCAGGGACTACTTTAGCGTAGCAGCCCAGGGCCTCAAGACGTCCCTGTCTCTAGTGGCCCTAATTTTATTTTAAATTAGAAAAGAAATAAAATTATAACGAATCACTTTCTTTAGTATATTATATGTATATTTGTGAGTTTCACAGTTTTTATATACAATTTATTTTATACTCAACATTTTATAACTTGTGTGTAATTAAGTTATGGAACAAATCAAACTAACACCTTATTCATATGTAGTAAATATTCTGCCATATTATAAAAAAAAAATTAAATCTATTTTGCACCTGTTAGATATTAACTTCTTCACCTTAGTTAAATTATTACAGGATTATTTTGCTGACTAAAGAATAATTGGTATATTTCTTATAGTACATCAACACGCCAGATAGCTTTTGAAATACGCACTGGACGAAAACATAATTAGTGTAATGAAGTTACTAGACATAATATGTGATCAATCAATCTGTATAACTATTTCGTACTTAGCAGGTAGAATTTAATCTTGTTACTTTATATATTTCACCCCTCAGTTTTAAGATGATCTGCGGCAGTTTTCTTTTTACATCTGTAGAAAAAAACTTATGACTTATTTACGATCTAATTTAGCATAATCCATCTCACTTCTTTTCGCACGGTTGACATCACAAATGAAAGTTACGCTTTGTAAAAGAACGTGTCGTTTCCGGAACAAACACGTCATTGCTGTCTCTTTCATCTTTTCCAGTTTATAACTTCGAGGAATCATTACAGACAGTAATTGAGGGTGAATAAGTTCCTTTTTAAATACTATGCTTGGAAATGCTCGAATTTTCCTTTTTGTTTTTGTTTTCGACTTCATGGTTTAATGTGTTTTCTATTTTTACTATTGCATGTGTCTTCTGTCGGTATCATACGTTGCCAGAAATTTAAAACTTTCAATAATTCCCTTTGAAAAGTGTAACTTCAAAGTTTTCTTTTAATATATTATATTTTTTGTGAGTTTATTATTAAATCCATCCGTCGTAGAATCAATTTTTCTTATAATAAAAAAAAAAAAAAAAAAAAAAATGGAAAAATAAGTAAAGAAAAATAGTATATGGATTAAAAAGTTTTTAGGGGTAATTGTGTGTAAAATAATCTTACAAAAAGAAAAAAAATAATAAAAACATTTGCGTTTGAATTAGAAAAATTAATCTTTCTCTTATATTTTATTAATTATAATTTCTTTAAAAAAAACTTCATATTTTATTTTAATTATAAAATTTATTTTAATTAAAATGTAGTTTATTACTGCAAACAATTGGAAAATACTTCACAAATTTAAACTAAATAGTTTTATAATCTTTCATCCCTACTGCAGTGGGTCTCGATAAATGAGTACCAAGTTTGCTTGGGGACAAACACTGAGGGTCTCGCTTCAGACTGACCACCTGAACGGGATATCTGCTCATGCACCTCAGTGCCCAATGGTCACGTAGACTGGGATGGTCACAGTTGGCCCTGGCCCTTATGTTTTGTTGCGCCACTGAGTTTGAGTTTGAGTAATATAATCTGTGGCTGCGATAGCCTAATGGTCATAGGCACGGATTTGTAGCCGGTGTGTCATTTATTTGAGCCCTAGTGCCCCTGAAGACCCGTCGTGTAGATGGGTTGATGCAAGTGAAATCTGTCGAGGTTCAAAGTCATTCCGTTGGTGTGTTCTGGAAGTTTGGAGAGAGGGAGTGCTAACTCAAGTGGCCTCCCCATCACTTAACCTTGGTTCAAAATAGCGACATCCGTCGCCAGTAGTCATCGTATTACTTAACATAATTTACATTATGATCATATTATGATTTTTTAAAAATGTTTTTCCCCCTATGTGAGTTTAAAGGAAGGATAAAAACGACTGATAATAAAATCCGTGCTCAAAAAGAATTTCGTAACGTTGTGGGTTATTTCCTGATGCGAATCACAATAATGAAGAATTTTGTTTTCAAACAATGAGACAAAAGTAAAATCGCTATTACATTGTGCATGTAAAAAATTACGCTTCTTGCAACATATTTATTCTGTTGAAACTTACTTTGTCAACACTTCGCGCGCTTGTTTCCAATTAGGCGCAATGACAGATAAGCTCTGAAATATGTTTCAAAAGAATATTTCCCTGGAAGTACTTTTTGTTGTTTGTTTCGTGATAAGTTTTTCCCCCCACAGATTTGTCATGAAAATCATCGTAGATATAGATTCTTAGTGAAAGATGCATAAAAACTTCTAAGTGAAAGAAGTAATAAATTTCACGGCTGAAAAATTTGATGCGAAATTTGATTGTTTGTGTAATAATAATATGTATTCAGTAGAACCTCATTAAAATCCAGACTTGGTGGAACTCTTAAGTTGTCAAAATTAAAGAAAATAACTTATTAAATGGACAAATTTACATTGCTAAACAATTTGCTCGATAAAAAAGATGAATGCATTTTAAAATAAGACAAATTAAAATGGTTCATAATTGCACAAAAGATAATTCACAAATCAATACTTTACTTACATAGCATGTATTATGTCGAAAGCACCATTTAGAACATAACGATTTAAATTCATTTTCACGAACCACACACATTGCATCATCTTGAGCTCATCAAACTCAGCTTTTTATTTGTATTTATTAATTATGTTTTTTTTTCTAAATGACTGTCCAGTTTAACGGACACCGGATTAATGAGGGTTTGTTCCATCAGTTAAATTCGAATTTAATATTAATAAAATGCAAAAATTAAATCTTTTGTTGTTTAACGTCTCAAATATCTGATGTTAAATAATTATAAAACTTTTTTGTGAAGTAACATTCAATAAAACACGTTTTAAATGGTACATAATTTGTACATAAAATGTGAAAAATTGTAACGAAATAAGCTCCCCCGATATTAATTTAATATATTTTTCGTATTAAATAAATATGTGTGGAAAATTACATTTTCGTATATTTTACGAAAATTCCATTGTGTTTCATTTTGTAAATAACAGTGCTAGATTTTTCTTTGATATATTATTAACATAAACTAATTTATACGAAAAACATTGCTTAAAATAAATATTTTTAAAAAATGTATCTTTCTACGATGCATTAACTTTTTTTCGTAATTTAATTCTTGTACATAGCAAAACATTGTAAATAATCATTTAATAATAAGTAAAAAGTTTGATGTAATTAAGTGAACTGAAATGAAATAAATTTCCATTTTTACCTAGGTTGAAATGATTTGAAACAAAGTGAAATTAAAGTTAGTATTTGTTTTTGAAAAGTAAAAAAGTAAAGAATTTTTCATTTTTTTTTAATTTGAAAAAAAATGATTATAGAGAAAATGATTTTTTTTTCCAAAGTTAAAAGCTTGCATTTAGATTTTTCTTTTCGTATCCTTTCGAAAGTTCAGTTGAATCTTCAAAGTTTACCACCTCCAAAAGAATACTCTATTTTTCATGGTCCCCAAAATGCTCGTACGTCATTATGTACAACAAAGATCTATCTACCTTTCCATGCTAACCACTCGGCAAATTATCGAAAAAATTAATGGTTAGTTAATAATATATGTTGACTATGACAAACTATAACTAACCATTCATTTAATTTCTGAAACTTCATCAACTGAATTCATTTTACACTAGGAAAAAAAAGGATGGATCTAAAACCTTACTATTTTATTTAATTTTTTTACTGTCCATTCTTTTCTCTCTTTTTTTTCTTTCTTCTTTTAATTGATTTGTTAGAACTAACTTATTGTGTTTTTATCACAAAATGAAGATTTTTTTTTTCTCTCCTGGTTGTATTGTCTGATTAGAAATATAGTTTAATATTTTTTTAAAAAAAGCCCTCAAATTGAAGGCTGTTTGAAATATAGTTATATTTAATTTCAGATAAATTAGAAAGCTATGCATCTAATAATATACAGCTCAGTTTATAGACACGGCGTTAAGAAACATGGACATACTCATTCCTTTTGCGTTTAAAACAGAAATAAAAAACAGATGATTAAAAAGATCAAAACAGACAAGAAGCTGATGACAAAATTGCTGTATTCTCTCAGATGCATGTATTTGATTACATTTTTGTTTATTTTTATTTGTTATTTTATTTCAATGGAGTTGTTTCATTGTTACGGGAAAAATTAGGTTTCAAATGTATGAAAGCTTGCGAGAAGGTATGATTGCTTTTGTTTTCTAATCAAAATATGAAATCCCTTGCCTCTATCTCCCCTGTAGCGTAACGTTATTCGCACTAAAAATACAATTATAAATGATGAAATAGCAAAAACTTTTAAATTGGGAGTATACCTTTTATTGAGATAGAATGCATTTTCTTTATAACAAAGGTTTTATTTTATTTTTTTATATACAAAAGGGAAGTTGAACACTTTCAGTCGTCATGAGCCTCACCGGTTGCATCGAAAAGTTTTTTCTTGTTCTGTGCCGCAAGCATCACTCCTAGGCCTCGAGTATCTTTCTTCATAACTGAACCCAATGGCTCAAAAGCGCATGGCCCACTGTGCCTATCTCAGTTTACTTGACCTTAGGCGCTGGGGTACATGTGCAGATGTTTCGGTCAAGTGGTCAGTCTGACGCGAAACCCCCAATGTTCAGTTCCCAAGCACGCTTGGTACTCATTTATTAACCCACGGAAGGGATGAAAGGTTGAGTCGACCTTGTCCAGCATGGGATTTGAAGCCCGGAAACTATGACGAGTGAGTGTGAGTGAATGAATATTAACGTCGCACTGTTCAGCTACACGAGGGCTTTTGGCGACAGACCACGAAATTTTGAACCATGGTCAAGTGACTTGGTCGACACATGAGCTTTCACCCCCTGTCCTAACTACCACACCACACTAACGGGAGGACGTTTGAGCTCTCGACAGGTTTAACGTGCATCGCTCCTCTACACGGCGAGTCTTTATTGTTACTAGTCTCGAACTCGTAACAAGACCTGCCACGATTCGATACCTTGACCACTTGGCTACCGCGGCCGTCCGGACCTGTGGCGTGGAAGTGCGATTCACTACCACATCTTTCTACATAGTATAAATAAAAATCTTGGTCGCCGGTGATCACTAATTTCCCATGATGCGAGTGATTTTTATTATGGTCACACTATAAAACAACACGACTCGGCGACGGACACAGTGGTGTAACAGAGAATATTAGTACCTGCTGCAAAATACGGTTTTGGGCCCCAAGCCGGATCTTACAAAGGATTGTAAAACTATAAAATAACAAATGCTTTGCCTCCTCCCCGCGATGCGGACGTGTACGTTACGTCACTGGACCGACCCCATAGTACGGAATCGTCGTCAAGTGACAAGGACGACACTTTAGCTGGCAACTCCTCTACAAACTACCACACCACACCAATGGAGAACCCTGAGTCACGTTAGTTTTAACTCGCATCAGTTCCTCTACATGGCGAGTCTTCAATAGCACTGAGGCTCGAACTCGTGACCATTATCACCACCGCAATCGCTCAATGGTGTTATGAACGTGTCAAGGAAGGACAAAAGACCATTTCATTAAAGTGAGTTTATAAAAAGAGTATCTTCTGATTTTTAATACAAATTTGTTTAAAAGGTGAAAATAACATTCACAAAGCGGTGTTATACTTTTTTTTGTAATAATACTATAGCAAAATGCAAGCTGTAAATATTATTTTCAGAAATAAAGAAGTTTATGGGGTTATAACACATATACTTTCTTTCAACGTACCGTATTAGTTAAAAAAGAGTTTTTATCCGTTTGGGATTAAATATAAAAAAGGGACGAAATAATAAGGGAATGAAATCATTATAAAGAAAATGAATAGCTTACAAAAACTTTTGTTAATCTGAATATATTAATTTTGTCATAAAATACTATCTGAAAAAAAATTTGTCTGACAATTGTCCTATATGTTTCGTTATGCACTGAAATTTTGGGTCTAAACGAGTCGAAAGCAACCATAAATACTCTTCACGGTCCAGAAAATAATAATACTATAAAACGGTATTCAATCCGAAGACAATTACAGCAAGGATTTCAGAAGAGAACGGGTCATTTTGAGAATATTTGTCCCTCATAATACGTCTGGATATACTTCATGGCATATGCTGTCTTCTATTATTTAAACATTGCCTTTTCAAATTGTCATTCTGTTACTGTTCGGATGCCTTTGTCATTTGGTGAAAACGACGTCAATCAGTTCTGTTGTATCCCTTCATTTTTTGTATCGGCATTGGGGCGGAGGACTACCAAATGGTGACAGTTATCTCTGCTCCCGGCGTAATTGGTTCTTTCCTATTGTGTTATGATTGATTTCAGTTTCTTTTAAGGTTATTCTTTGCGACATAGATCCTTGAACTCATAACAACACGAAGGGGTGTTCCTCAAATTGAAGTTTTTGCAACAAATAGTGAAATTGATGGATGCTTTAGTATTTAGGCTGTGAAAAATCAGTGTTGTAAAAGGTTTTGTGCTTTTTAATTTCCCCCCTAAATGATACTGGAGTCATTCGTTAGGTTAATGTGGTTCATAATATCTGTTGCACAAGATTGGGGATGTGTGAACTTCCTAATTTCGAACCTCAATGTCAAATATCGAGAACATTTAAGTCTTTCATCCTCTGAATTTCAATGACATGCCTCCCACCATTGGAGGATTTATTCGTACAAACGAATTTTTTTGTTTGTACCAAATCACCACTCCGCGACGCGGGGGTGTACATTACGCTACTGGTCACGGACTTGTGGCCGGCGTGTCATGAGTTCGAGCCCTCATATCATTGAAACCCACCATGTAGCAGGTCTGAAGAGAGTTATACCAAGAGAGCAGTGATTCTCAAAAACTGTGCCGTGGCACTTTAGTGTGCTGCCAAATTCTTGAAGTGTGCCGCTAAATTTCTTAAAAATTATTAATTATACTCTGAGAAAAAAAAATAAAAACCAGAACTCATACATTCGGCCGTTTTATAGAAATAAACTAGGGGTATTCCTGATGTATTTAACTTACACTTTTGTGGATAGATGGATGTGTATTACAAATAAGTAAGGTAAATGATACACAGAGATTTCAATGTTAGTGTGCCGCTAAATTTCGAAATTGTTAAAAGTGTACCGCAACAACAACAAAAGAGATTTTTTGAGAAGAGTTGAGATTGAGAATCACTGCTATAGAAGCTCTTAAGTCCTCTTGTGGGTGTTGAGTTTCGCGCGGAAAGGGTCCGGCTCAAGTGATCATGTTTCAAAACAACGAAGTACGTCGCCAATAACCCAAGTATTGTTTGATAGTACGACATAAAAAAACACCCTCAGATTTGACAAAATGTAAAGCTAGTTTTTAGTGAAAAAACTACATTTTTTGAGAAAAATGTGATGAAATATATTTTTTTGTACAGTTTTACAATATTTATTAATTTATTTGAATAAAATATTTTGTACTCTTAGTACTTTCTTCTGTACTTTGAATAAAAATGATCAGAAGTTTTTTTATTACATTCAAACTATTTCAAAGTGATTGGATTTTATCAAATGTAATAAATTTAAATCAACTTAATATTTAACATTCAGCAGTACTTCGAATTAATTATCTTTAACTTTTTAAACTAGAATTATATATGTAACTAACATTTATGTAAAATCACTGATTATTGGTTCAAATAGATTTTTTTTTGTGACAACAATGAAATACCACAGTTCGGATTACATTTTAAATTTTAAATCATGTGTCTTACATTCCCCCAAAGGTTAAATTCAATAGTACACTTATGTTGTTAACATGGTCTTTTTCGTGCTTTGTCTGAATTTAATAACCATTTAAAACAATTGCATGTGAGAGCAATTTCGCTATCAAAAATATATTATCAATTTTTTTTTTTTATTATTCCCAAATATTTTTTAACCCAACTAAGCCGAAAATCGCTCTACGCCCTTGTTATTTCAAACCCATTTCATATAAAATCTCTTGTTAAGTAAAACGAAATAAAAAAAATGGATATTCCATTTTATTAGTTTGGCATCATATCTAAACGTCAGCGTTCAATTTCACCAAGATCCATCAAAGTAATTACTACTTGTCTTCGGGATAGGTTATTTCTCTTGCTTTTTTTGATGGTATTGCATCTCTAAACAAAACAAATTACTGTAATCACTGTTGGCATTTATAAAGAATGCGTATGAATAATGTTTGTTTAAATTTTTGGCGATTGAAATGGGTATAGCATTTTTTTTCCTCCCACTTTCCACAGACAGCACTATATCTCTAGAGACTGATGCAGTTATTTCGTTCTTCCGTTGCCATAGAGATGGACAAAGTTGTTTGCATTCGGCCAATGGGGGCGCTCTAACCCCCTTAACAAATCGATACCGCCTCGTTCCCCCCTTCCTTCATGCTGTCGTGCGTTTCTGTTTTGTAAAGCTTCTTCAATATTTCCCTCACCTTTTTTTCCCCCACCCTTAATAGTCCTGACATAAAGCTTACTCGAATACTGAAAATATTTATTTTGTGTCTGTATATGTGTTTCTGTCACTTTCTCCCTTAAATTTTAGTTTTGAAATCGGGAAAGATGTCATAATTAGCTTTGTTGCACAAAACACGACTTTATAGCTCAATTTTAAAACATAAAAAATAGGGCAATGACTATTTCCAAGCTTGTGTAAGATGCAAATAGATAATCCGTTTCCTAAGTGAAAAACTATACTCACAATTCTCGTATACTTAATTTGCACGCTACCATTAAATTTTCTCAACGTTACTTATTTATAAAGAGATATCATTATATGGACCATTTTGAAATGTACAGTAGACGTACTAAAATCTTTATGGCGAGGTTTTTTTTGAAGTTAGAGCAGTGTGTGGGAGGTGAAGGGGGTTGCATCTCAGGTATCATCCTCGTCACTTGACCGTGGTTCAAAATTACGAGGGGTCCGTCGCCAATAGTTCATGTGTTACTTTTAATGCAACGTTAATAAATATTCACTCACAAAATTTCCGTCTGAAATAAAAATTTAAATCTGCAACTTTTTAATCAAAATTCACTACTATTTGTGAAAGCATGAATTAAAATTGATGTTTTACACATTTTTGTAGGGATTTTTAATCTATCCGTCGAGAGAGAGAGATCATACTTGGTGTTTTATTGATAAGTCAAAGGCGATTTTCTTATTGATCAGCAGGAACAACATTTAAACAAGTTGGCTGTACAAACACGAAATCGAATCACATTTAATAAAATATCGCTTTTAAAATTTGAGAATATATATCAGTATATAATCTCTACAATTTTTTGTTTTCAATATTTATAACAGTGGGAGTCTGTGGACACTTCGCTTTAGAATAATATAATATGTCATAAATAACCGAAACTACAATTAAAATATTAGAAATAAAATGAATCTGAAACCAAAAAAATTTTTTTGTCAATTCCTACTTAGATCAACAAAGGAAAAATTTATTTTAGCTACTTTCTATTAAATAGTTACAATTAATATACATATGTATATACATAGGACAGAATCACAACATTAAGTGGTAATTGATTTCTATTAATTATCATTAAAGTATCGTATTGTTATCCAAAACAATCGTGTATATTAAATTTCAATTCAAATGAATGCTTTAATAGTGAGAAAAAAAATATATTAAAGTTTTAACACAAGTTGCCAGAAGGGTCGCTAAGTCGCCAAAAATGATTCCAACGTGGCTGAATTTGTAATTATTTGAATTAGTTTTAATCAATTTTTATTAATTATAATAAAGTTACTCTATTGTCATCCAAAATAATCATGTATATAAAATTTCAGCTCAATTGAGCGCTTTAAAATGTATTTTTATTAACGATTGAAAATTCCACCAAGATAAATAAATATATAGAGAGTGTGAAGTAATAGTGTAGAGAGAGAGGAATTGAAAAAAAAAAAATGCTTATTTTTATACATTTTTATCAGTTTTTTATTTCCTTTTTAAATTTTAAGAATATATAGTTTAACTTAAATTTTATTGATACATATATATTCGAAATTGAGAGAGATAAATTTGGTCTTCAAGATGTAAAATTCTTCTATTAATTGGGCCGTGGTAGCCGAGTGGCCATGGTCACGAACTCGTGGCTGGCGTTATTTTTTTTTATTTCGTCTTGGGTTTGTGTCCTGGTACCACTAAAGACTGCCTTGTAGAGGAGCCGATACTCAATTAATCTGTCGAGGCTCAAAATCCTCACGTGGGCTTGGAGTGGAAGTTAGGAAAGTGGGGCATCATAGCTCATAATGCTTTTAAATATTATCGTCATAATGACGAGCATACATAAATATCCTCGTCAATTGACCAAAGCTCAAAATTTTCAGGTCCTTCATGAATATCCTTCTTGTATCTTTGAAATGCGATGTAAATAAACAATCAGTCAATCAATTACTTACTAGATAGTTTTTAACTACTGTAATGCGTTAAATATTACATTGTTTTACAGTCTTCTAGTAGTGTACGATCCCGGGGTACCCTAGTGATCCTTCTCTATTTTCGACCCTCCTTGTTATCCGATTTCCTTTCCTTTTCCTTTTAATGCTTAAACAAGTGTTTAGCGCAGCTTAGCCAAAATTGGCTTTTGCCCCATTAAAACCCACAATTACTCACTCACTCCTACTAGTGTAAGGTATCTACTAATGCGCCTCATCTTCATCGATTAATCATTGTTCAGTATAGTAGATTCATCTCTATAATACCTCTGTCTAGTGTCCTTTCTGTACAGCCATTCTTAAGAAATTTTAATTCTCTTGTACTAAAAAAAAATCTATAATTATCTAAACATACATTTTTATCTTGCATTTGTGTGTGAAGTTAAGAGTCTTCAGTCTAACTTTAGATGATAATTGTGTTAATCAAAGGAGAAAATGTATGCATATTTTAAATGCATGAGCGTGAAATATCCCTAAATTATCTATGCGAAAATGGTAGCGTGTAATTTATTGAAATTTCATTTATAACTTATTATCAATGGAATGATATATTATTTTAATAAAAATGTATTATATCATCACGCACACACCTGAATAAAAATATGAATTCTTCTGCCTATATGTTATGGCATAAATAAAATCTTTTATTTAAGAAACGCCATGTATAACATTACGCGAGTAATTACCATAAACAAACGCTATTGATACTTTCGTTCATAACTGTGTTTTCTAAGTGCATTGAAAGAAAACCAGAAGAGTTATATTTTATTTCAGATGGGGGTGGAGAACAAACATATATTAAAAAAATAATTTCTTGCTTTATTTGCAAGCGACGCTCTTAAATGTTAATAAAGTAAACTTGTACCTCCCCCCACTTTAAAAAAAATTGTTTTTCTTGGATCCGCTTTTTCCGGATGTATAATAGCTAATAACATTAAAATAAAAATGCTTTACAGCCCGAAACCATTAATAGAGAGAAAGGGTCATTGTTCTTGATCGAATGGGACGCTTGTGCTGTTCGATCATTCCTGCTATTTTTGGAAAACTATGCCCTTGCTTAGACAAAGAAAAGTGGTGATTACGACAACGGCAGTTCAAATGACCCCTTGAAATCAGTGGCGCATTCGATACCTTTTTTGGGTACTCGCGGCTGGAAAAAAACAAGGACCTGATCATTGTTCGAGAAGGGTGACGGCGATTATGCAGTTTAGGGGATTGGACATTCCTTCAAAATTATTTTGCAAGGCGCAAAAGAAAAATTTCTACCAGTAATAGTTTTGGTAATGGTTGCTTTGCTTCTCATTTTTTTTTCTTCTTGTCTCTGGAATGTAGTGAACATATTTGAGAATTTTTAATTTTTTTTATCTGGTAGGTACTGCTATTTTTAAATTTATTAAGAAATTAAAATGACTGAAAGAATTTTGATGCATTTAAATAGTTAGTGTTTTAATATATAACTATAATGATTATATATAAAACTATCCTGAAAGCATTCTTCTGTTTTGAGTTTTGCTGAAGATCATGAATGTTTGGGTTTTCAGATGTACCAAGCATCTTTTTACCTTCTAAAATCTAGTTACAAGAGTGAGTGAGAGTTCAGTTAACGTCTCAATATAAAGCTGCACAAGGGTTATTGGCGACAGACCTCGTAATTTTGAATCGTGATCAAGTGACGAGGATGACACCTGCACTCCCTCTCCTAATTTCCACACCACACCAACGGGAGGACGTTTGAGCCTCGACAGATTTAACGTGCATCAGCCTTCTGTGCCGTACACGGCAAGTCTTCAGCAGCACTAAGCTCGAACTCATGACACGCCAGCAACGAGTCCAAGACTTTGACCACTAAGTTGTTGCCACGATCTAGTTGTATGAGATATTAATTACCATGGAAATTAATGTTCTTTTAAAGGTCTCATAAGTTCCAGCTTAATGCGATAGGTCTCATAAGAAAGCTTCCATTATTTTCTGACTTAAATCTATTGCTTGGTACAGATTTATTCGTTGCCTTATTAGTCATTCTTAATTATTCACAAATGAAAGTTATTTATGAATGGCACGTTTTTATATCCTTTAAAACATATTAATATTTTATACGGGTATTTATTTCAAAATAAAATGTTGCCTTTAGTGAGAGCTTGAAAACTAAAAACAATTCAAAAGCGAAAGTTTGGAGAAGAACTGACAATGTTGGTAAGAATTTCCCACGTGTAATAATTCCAAATTATCTCATTTGCCTTTTAATATTTCAACACTCCCAAAACTTCCGTAATTACCAGTGATCAATTAAGAACGCGCGCGTTCATATTAGCGTCGTGCAGAGTTATTAGACGAGGGTAAAAAATAAAATTAAAAAGAGAAATGTGAAAAACACAAAAAATACTCACCAAGAAATATTTCTTCAGCGCGCTTATTACCTAATTAAAAAGTGCCCGGGAAACGCCTAATGAATAACCTCCAGATTGACGCATGACCTCCATTTGACCTCCTCAAGGCGTTGTCTCAAGTCGCAGAAATGGCCACGTCTTGATTTAGTTTTATCTCCCTCGATACTATACATCAAGGGTTGCTCAGAAGCAGGTGCAAAAAAAGTTTTTTCCAGGAGAGAAAAATGAATTTTCTCACCTGTTTAGGTAGTCATTCACATCACCATCCCTCCCCCTCCCCTCCCTATTTCTGTTGTTCTTGTGGCTGACCTCATTGATAGCTAAGACATAGTTGGCCTTGTCACTCCTTCCAGTGACCGAGACATATAAAAAAGTTGTTCCAAAGCAACTAGTGGAAAATCACTCGTTGGAAGGAAGAGAGAAAGTACTTTACGCGTGCAACAAGGTAGAAAATTGTCAGAGAAGCATTTCAAAGCGTTTTTTCTTACCTCTGATTAGGGGAAGAAGATAGTAAAAAAGGCGTTTTTTTTCTTTTGCAAATGAAACATTTTTGATAATTATTGGCTGTCTTGTTATTTCAAGAATGCAGCATCATTGGTGGTCTACTTTGTATAGCTAGTAATATAAGCAGTGAAAAGTCGTGTGTTTTAAAGTTGGGATGCTGTTTACAAATACAGTGAAATACGCTTAACACGAAATAATACAACGGTCCTGACAAATTACTGTGCGCTTTTCTCTCTTAAAGCGAAACGAAAATCGTTTAATACAAAAAGATTTCCCTTTTTGAGAGGGAGGATATTGAAACTGAGCTGAGACTTAATGAAATGTTTGAGAAACTTTCTGTATTATTGGACTGTCCTACTGTATCATCGGAAGAATTCGTTGCAATAGATGATTATAATCTGCGTACAGCTCCAATTTGCTTATATTTTATTTTATGGCGGACAAAGAAATTTTGGAATTTGTTTAAAGAGCTCAAAAAATATCATTGATGCATAATCGAATGACGTAAAGGAAATGAATAATGCAGCTAAATTCGGAGCTGTCCCCACATCATCCGAAATGAAGAAGATCATGAAAAGGTATGCGCAATTATATAGGCGTACATTCCAGTGGCGAAATGAAAAACAAAATAGGCAACATCAAACAATTTTTTGACTATTTGATGCTAAAAAAGACACACTACAAAGGAAAATATCAGATTACTTTCTAAAAACTCAATAAAGGTTTTATTTTTCAAAGAACTTGAAAATTTTGTATTAAATTTCATTAAGGTTTTTGTGATTTTTATTAAATACATGCATACACATACATATCTATATAGATTAAATGTACTTAATTTTGTTGAATACTTTTTTTTTTTGCCATATCTTTCAACACAAAAAAATATTTCAGTCCCTTCAATTTCGTGTTAAACGATTTTCTTTGTATTAAAATTGAGAATCCTTATTAGGTGGTTTATAGGTGTATCTTCAAACTTTCCAATTTCTTTTCTCCATAAAAGTTGATGAATAGTTTTATTTTGTTTAATATGCTGAATCACGATTACTTGACAGTTGGTTTGTGGCTTAGTGACTAAAACAGTCGCATGTTCGCTCGTTTACATTACTTTTATGTAAAGAATAATATAAGTTCTAAATTGTATTCTAATGTCATAGTGTGTGTTGATATATAACAGTTTTTTGGAGAATTAAGATTACAATTAATTTGATGCCCACTAAAAGCCCACTTTTAAAAATATTTCCCTTTAAATTTTGTGTTGAAAGATCATTCAAGATTATAATAGTTTACTCTAAAATAATTTTCCTAGTATGAAGCAATCCAACTTTAAAACCCCGGTTCCTTAAAAAATAATTGAATGAATCTTAGTTTAAAATTAAAATAGTGACCGTGTTAGAGTCGAATATGGTCATCATCTCGAACTTGTGGCAGAGGTTGTCGAGTCGCGAATCCGAGTCCTGATTCCACTAAAGACTTGTCATTTTAAGGGGTGTCGAGGCTCATAGTACTCACATTGACATAGTGTGGAAGCTTGGACGGTTTGGTATCAGCTTAGTTACAGTGACCTGTGTGGTTTGGTAGTGGG
This sequence comes from Trichonephila inaurata madagascariensis, assembly GCA_019973955.1. Classification (NCBI taxonomy): domain Eukaryota; kingdom Metazoa; phylum Arthropoda; class Arachnida; order Araneae; family Nephilidae; genus Trichonephila; species Trichonephila inaurata. The sequence goes on along the minus strand of BMAV01017742.1, from coordinate 77,363 downwards.
CGTTTTTCACAATATAAAAAATGCCCTACGAACTCTGTACAATAATGTTTTCATCGGGCGACTTCCACGGTCTTAATTTTATGTGTTCAGTGTGAAATTGTTTTCATCACACGAGTGTTCTGGCGTTTTAATTCGTGTTTAAACATTACTTAAGTTCTTCTGATTTGTGTTCACCTCTATATATATCAGCAACACGTTTTGACAGCAAAATTATACACCATTGTTCAGGATGGTAATATACTTCCCTTTTTTGAATTCTACTGAGCAGCGGTCGCTAAACGTTTTGATCACTTGGATCAGTAAATTCATAATTTAAATCCCACGGACCACACTAATAGGACTTTGTGAATGTTAAATATATTTATTAAAAAAAATTGTGATCTAAGAATACAATCAATGCATTTTAAAACATAACTTAACGTGATAAGTTAGTATATTCCACACATTTTTATGGGGACCAGCAAAATTTTCTCGCGGACCACCACTTTGGCGACCTCTGCTGCATAGAACATCAAGATGAATATTATAATTTTACAGTGATGTCCGTGGTCAGTGGTTAGCTGCAGTGGGTAAAAAGTTATTTAGATAAATAAAATACATTTAGATCAGGATGCAAGATATTTTTATACTGTTATGAAATTTATTGTGGGAAACAACCTGCAGGGGAGTTAAAAGTTGAAAAACAATGGAAGTGATGTGGTGAAACGTTTAGCAGAACCAATCCTAAACACAGGAAGAAACATAACAATGGGAAACTATTTTACTTCGGTTCCTCTGGCCTTAGAACTTTCAAAAATTCAGACTACAATAATAGGAGCCATTCAAAAAAATAAGGAGTTGCCACGAAATTTTATGAATGTGGAGAACCGCAAACTCTCTCCGCAGCTCTTTATTTGGTTCTCCAAAAAAAAAAAAAAATGGTTTGTTGGTATCTTACAAACCAATAACGAAAAATAGACTTGTTTTGGTCCGTTCACCTTTCCACAATGATAAATAAATAAATAAAAAGTGAATGAAACCACCGTAATGCCGCCAAACCCGAAATTGTGATTTTTTTTAATACTAATGGCGGTGTAGATACTGGTGATGAAATGAAAGTCCCTTAATTTTTGTCTCAAATAAGTTGTCAAGTGGCCTTTGGCAATCCTTTTTTTATTTGCTCTAAATATTGGAGGAATAAAATATCAAATTATATTCATAGATAAACATAGAATTTTTTTTTATTGAAAAACGAAGATAATTCCTAAAAAAATAACGGCTCTAGAAAAAGGAAATGTTATTCATACCTCAGATCTGAGATTTTTGTAACATAAGGGAAATGTTTTTTAATTATAACTAATAGAGTTTACAGTAATAGTATTCTAAAACCATCGAAGCGATTTTGTATATCCCTCACTCAAATTTCTTTGCTATCCCTATTGTATAACTAGCACACAATTATTGTAATATTAATCACGTTTTATTGTACTTCGTGTATTTTTTGCTTGATCATGAGCTGCTATCATATTTCTTAATTTATACCTTGCACAATGTTACACTAAACGAAAAATATATTTTGTTATTACTAATTATTTTGGTTCTCGTATGGGCTTTACGTAACTATTTTTGTTACGGATTTTTTTTTCTATGATTACTTTTCATTTGAAAAGAATGCTGTAACTATGAATGCAATGACATTTTGTTTTTCAAAGCATTCTTATATATATCTTCCGTCGCCTAATGAGCAATTCTAATTTAATTTTCTTCCTTTCTACTTCATTTTGGTTGTAATTGTGGAGTCATATTACCAATGTATTCTTAACATAACATTTCATCTAAATATGTATTAAAAAATATTTCTCTATTAGTAATTAAAAAATGAATCTGTTACTGTAGTACATTACTAAGCGAAATTTAGTTGAACAGAAATTATATAGCCTGTATTGGAAAGTTTGCAGTGATGAAAACACTATAATCTTTTCATCATAGCTTATCTTTTCTCTTTGATTAGCTGACTCTATGTATTATATTTGTAGTAACCCTGGAGGGAAAATACGAGGATAAGGATAAAAAATTCATAAAAAATTGGAAGGCTATAATTTTTTCTGCTGTTAAGAAAATCATAATATAGGGTGTCCAAAAAGTACGGTTACACTTTCAAAAATGAATTAAAAATAAGCAAAGGTTTTCAGTTACGGGTTTTTTTTACGTTCCTTAAAGAAAAGATTAAAGTTTTTGTTCAATGAAATGCAAACTAGATAGTGCAACATCCGCGTTTTGCAACATTCGCGTTTCTAAATGGGTTCACCGCAAGAAACAAGCGCAAGTTGTAGCATGGTTTAACGAATTTAAATTCGCAACACATGTACTGCTAAATTTCAAACTACCTATAGACGAAGTCCACCTTTAAGATCCACAATTTATAAGTGGCAAGAAAGATTTATTACGATAAGTACCGTATTGTCAAAAACAAATTCTAGCCGCCCTACCCGAATTTGAGATGACGTTATTCATATAGACTCGATGTGTTGCGCGCAACGAATGGTGCTCACATAATCGTGCAATTAATCTTTGCAAAAAAAAAAACCCCTTGGATATTTTCTATGAAACAGAAAACCGTAAAGGCGAATTTATTTGTTTATTTGTAATTAAAATTTGAAAGTCTAGCCATACTTAACGGACATTAGGTATTTTTAAATTTATTCGTCTAATGTGAAATAGAATTTTCAAACAATAAGACAGTTTAATTCTACTTGATTACTTTCAGTGTGGTATAGTTATAAACACTTAAAATGTGTATTATTATTTAAAAATTAGTAAATCCAATTGATTTTGAAAAGAAATTCGCCACTTGTATGTTAATTTAAAACCGAATGTGATTAAAAAGTTAAGAATATTTATTCTATATTTATTACAGACATATTTTACCCATCTCGCTTACATTTGGATGTTTTTAGTTTTACAATTATTTACTGTGAGGTTGAAATTTTTTTTTGTTAATAGAAAAGTCCATTGTTGTCAAATATCTGAATTATATAGAAAAAAGATGTGCTTTTTTTATTAGACGGTATTTTTTTTTATTCAGCTTTTACCTACCATACTAAACTCATATTATAAAAAAATAATAAGAAAACAAAAATTAGTTTTCTGTAGTTAGATTAGATTAGATTTTATTAAATTTGCCCCATAAGTTTGTGTTTATTTAAGCAGATTTTTCTAACGAATTCGGGAGTAAACATTTCCAGGTATTGCAAACTAATTGCAAATCGTGGAAATTGGGTAGAAAATAAAAATAAATAAATAAAGCTGTTTAAAATAAATAATAATTTAAAAAAGCTGCGGTAAAAAACCTATTTATGGTTCTTCAAATTTATCTTCAGCTTATTAACGAAAACTGTTGGATAAAATGCTCAAACAAACGTACATTTTTTATATGAAGTGATTAAAACATTCTTCAGTAGAGGGAAGGCAGTGGGTTTTTGTTCACATTTGTAAAATTATCTTCCAGAATGCTGTAAATGAACTTCATGTGTGAGTTGGAGCTTGAATCCAATTTTATTATTTTCTTTACTTTTTTCGTTAGCCAATTATTTTCTAGTAGTTAGTTTTTGTTTTAGGCTCTGTGTACGTTGTTTTTTCGTTCTCATTTAGAAAATAGTTGTTATAGCAAAACTCCACTTATGTGTGTGACTTCCATTTTTTTTACTAGTATGTTCCTCGTAATTGTAAATTTTGTAATTTTTTTTTTTTTTTTAGCTTTTGTTTAATTTTTGTTTAATTTTTAAAAATTTTTTTTTAAAATGCAGGAGTGAAAGATATTTTGTCTAAAAATAAATACTGAACCTTACTAATGAGAGATAGTATAAAAACAGGACTTTTTTAAAAGAAAATAATCATGTTTTTTTTTACTCCTTATGTTACCCGGAAAGCTTAACATTACGCTTCGATAGTTTTGATTTGAAGAAACAGGATACATATCTGCCATATTAAAAAAAATCCAGAAAAATAAAGATATTTTCCTATTTTCTCTCGTAACTCCTCACATGTGTTCCTCTTTCTGAAAAGGATTCTGAGACAAACAGACCTTAATTTTCGACCATCTCACGTTGGTAAAGTGTGGAACTGCAAATCCTAATAGTTTCCCCGCCGATGTTACATTTTTCTTTGGTACGTGTTCGTTTCCGAAGTTAAAAAGCCAACTCTTTTTAGTTCGGCAATTTACTTTTAAGACGCTGTCGGGGACATTATTATTCGGACAACGTTGCCTTTCTGAGCGTATAACTTAAAAACTTCCACGATCTAACTACAGATCACGTGTGGTGAAGGAAAAAGAAAAGTTCTGGAAAAAGAGGGCGTTGAATTTTTAGTTGCCAAGCAGTGCTATGAACTTGTTTGCAATCGTAATAATACTCAGTAACTAAAAATTCAGTTTAACATTCTTTAATAGGTATAGCAAATACATTTTTAGTGTTAGTTTTTGTATTTCTTTTCTTTTTCAAACTACGTGAAACCTATTTTAATTTAATTTTTGTTTCCCGTATATTAAGTATAAATGTAAAGTTTCTTGAAAATTTCTGCGCATTATTTTCCGTTTAAGATTTTCTAAAAGTGTCTTAGGTTTTCTTGTGTTTTAGGATATCTTGAAATATTATAAATATTTTACAAAATTTTTATGAAACTTCGAGAGTTATTCCAACGAATTTAAACAAAGCAAGGATTTTACTTCAGTTGATTTAGATGTTCTTATCACAGAGAGCGTTATTACGACACTGTTTTGGGACCTAGTGAAAACAGTCATGTATTAACATATTTTGTAGAATACCATATACTTCCGCGTATAAGTCGAGAATTTTTGGAATCTTTTAAGGTGAAGGTTGATTTGACCTTTATACGAATCAACTAATCTCGATAAATATATATATTTTTAAAAAAAAAACCGCACATCTTTAACATCTTACGTTTGCCATGCTTAAGCAGTTTTAATCTTTTATCCTTTTGGGGATCTTTAATAGAACTTTTATTTTTAAGAAGAAGAAAGAAAGAAAGGGTTTGCAAAAGGTTACAAAAAACAAATCCTTCTGATTTAGTGTTGGAATTCGAGTTTTCGAATAGCTCGTGAATCTCACATTTACTCATTCTAAAGTCTGAACGCATACGACCATCAAACAGCAAGTTTTTCCTACACGGAATGAAACATGGGCCGACGATCACGAACTGTATACGAGAAGTTATCTTCCTGCTCAAGTTCAAAACGAAGTGAAACATAAATGGCGCAGAAAGTATGACTAGCTCAAATATCGTTCAAGGTAACTAATCAATAAAAAATGTGTTAACTTCCGAGAGGGTTATCAGATATTCAAGTAATTTCGTTACTGCTTTACATGACTGCAATTTAATTGGAAAATATTCCTCCCGTTTTACCCGCTTGGCAACGTTTTCTTTTTCATGGTAAATGTTTGAGCATTCCGGCGATTTTTTTTCAATTCAACTTATGCATGGGCTCGGAATTTTAGGTAAATTTTTGAAGAAAAAACGCACTCAGCTTATATTCTGAAGTATTCAGTAATGTAATGCCCAATGAAAATACTTTCACAGAAATGATTTATCTGTGAAATAAATCATTGAATAATTCTACGTACAAGGAACTTCAAGAATGAAATCGAACAAGAAATGTGTTTTCGTCCACCACAGTTAAAAAAGTCAACTCTTTTAGCTTGGCAATTTACTGAATCAAGGTCATTATTATTCGGACAACGTTGCCTTTTCTGAGCGAATAACTTGAGGAACTCCGATCCGACCGAGGATCACGTGTCTTGGAAAAAAGGGAAAGGAAAATTTGGCGAAGAGGCGTAGAATTTTCAGCCAGTGCGACGAACTGTGTAATCATACTGCTAATAATAACAACAAGAAAAAAGAAAGCAAAGACGATTAAGATGAAAAAATATGTGAAAATATAAATAAAATATGATCTTTCAAATGTCGCGGTAAATTGTCGTCAAACACTAATCATCGAGCCAAAGCATAATTTGAGCCCATAACTTGGACGCATAATTGCAGGTGTTCGGATAATAATAATATAGCGACAAAAAGAAGTTGATGATGTCGCGTGATTAACCGGTTGTCCGCTTAACAACCGGATAAAAATTCTGCGTCGATGTATGTATATACCGGCGAGGGTGATATTGGTGGCATTGAATGATGTTAAGTGACATTGGATGGTAACATCTGTCCATAGTACTTTGAGGATTGCATCCTTTGTAGTCATTAGCATACAATTGCCGTTCAGTCTTGTTAGTTTCGTAACTAATGGCTTGTCTTTGTATATCGCATTTCAGCGAGATTTGATAGTGAATGTCGCTTGTGAGGGATTAGCATATCAATGTGTATGTGTGATAGCATAGAATATATGAGATGGCTTGTGATACTAAAAAATGTATGGAACCACTAATTTTTCTGAATTATTTACAAAATAGGTGCCTTATATGGGAAACACAAGTAATGTAAAAAAAAATTAAGTCAATTCCTACTTGGATCAACAAAGAAAATTTTTATTTTAGCTACTTTTTATTAAATAGGTACAATTAATATAAATATGTATATACATAGGACAGAATCACAACATTAAGTGGCAATTAATTTCTATTAATTATCATTTAAGTATCGCATTGTCATCCAAAACAGTCGTGTATATAAAATTTCAGTTCACCTGAACGCTTTAAAACGTGAGAAAAAAATCTTTTCAAGTTTTGACACAAGTCGCCAAAATGGTCGCTATGTCGCCAATGTGGCTGTATTTGTAATTCTTTAAATAACTATTTTTAATCAATTAATTTTTATTAATTATAATTAAATTATTGTATTGCCATCCAAAATAATCATGTATATAAAATTTCAGCTCAATGGAACGCTTTAAAATGTATTTTATTAACGATTGAAAATTCCACCAAGATAAATAAATAAATAAACAAACAAATAAATATATAGAGAGTGTGAGCTAATAGTAGGAATTGAAAAAATCAAAGAAAAATATGCAATTATCTATAATTTTTATGTTATAAAGAGCAGCCTTAGACAGTGGCGTAATGAAGAACACTCGCCCCCTGCAAAGTCAGGTTTTGGGCCCCCAAGTTGTATTTTACAAAGGGTAAGTACTTGGTGGCAGTCAAGCTTTAGGCTCCCCTAGAATCCAGACTCCATTAAAAATATATCATAAAGAATAATGCAAGTCTCTGCACATAAAGTTTAATTGTAAATCAAAGATTAACCGTATTCTTGTATAGTGTCATAAATAAAAGATGTGTCAGCTCAAGTAGTATTTTCAAGTACATTTTGGGAAAATTTTAATTCAAGCTCTCGTCGAATGCTAAATATTGCGGTGAGTACCAGAGTCAAATCGATGCTCAAGGGATCTTTTACATGCCACATAATCATATGTCATGTGTGCCTACTATTTTCGCTTGCAGAAAATCTATCGACTCCAGCCGGAGCAAACCCCCAATCCTGGCTTACGAGGCGGGTACGTTATCTCTTAACCACCAAGTCGACTTACCATTTTTATTTTGAATAAAATAAAACTATAATTCAGGAAAATAATTCCTTTCTACGATTGATTAGATGAGAATACAGTTTATTTTTCACTGGTTTTTTATTTTTGGTCAATGTATTTACATTTGTAAAGATTGAAATTCCCATTTGTCACTCATCTATTGATGCGCTAGAGATATAAAATTTTTTTTATAGCTGTTAGTTCTCGATTTGTGTGTTGTGTGTGTGTGCATATGTGACTATGCATTATTTTTAGAACTTAATTATGAATCAATTTTAATGAATGTTTTTAATAAGAGCATTGGAAATTTCGTATTGGAAAGAAGGATACATAAAAAATGTATTATATACATCAATTTGGTTTTCATTTTTTTAAAATTTTAATGAGAAGAAATAATTGATGAAAAATTTACTATAAGATTAACATTGCATAATAATAACTATGAATTATGAATATGATAAAATTTTAAGAAACTGAAATACTGATTAAACAAAACAAAAAATACCCTTTTATTAATTCACCGAAAAAAGTTAGAAAATCATATTTTTTTTTTATCTTAAATCTAGAGGTCAAAAAGCAAACAAGTGTAAAAAATGTAAGGCGCTACAAACATTATAAACTTTAAGTTAAGTTTTAATTAATATTCTAAAATTGAAGTTTCTAAATATTCTTTAAAAATTAAAATATATTGTGAATATAATTAAAATTCCAATTTAGAGTGTTTCTGCCTGCGTCTCACGCCTTTATGATTTTTATTTTAATTTCCAGATTTTTTTTATACTAAAAGTTACTATGTTTTTCTTTTAATGCACTAGTAAAAACGTATTTTTTTTCTTTGAAAATTTAAAATTCTTATAACTTTGAAAGTCAACTCCAACGGTTTGTACTTTCGAACTCAAAATAATATCAATCCCATTTTGTAAACACTTTTTTCAAAAATAAATAGAAGTAACTATGTATAATTTCCACAAACTATTTTAATGTATAAAGATGAATCATTTTGGATGTCATAAGTATTAAATCATTTTAAGATCTTTATAATCAAATTTAAACATAGCATCAATCATGGCTAAGTATATTGAAATCTCACATTTCATTTCTTATTCAGAAAACACACACACATCTCTGTAATCGGACAAATACCATCATATTTTAAGAAAAAAAATTGTTGCCAACCTTTTAAATAGTAACTGAATAATTACATTTTAACGTCACGCTGTGATACATGCTAATCACAAGACCTGTCTCAGAAAACGGAACATTAAAACATCAACTTCTGTTTTACACCTGCCTTTTTCGAAAAGAATCTTGCTACATGAAGTTAAAGCAAAAAGAAGCAAAATAGTTCAGTGACTGCTGCCATTTTGGCAGGGGGAAAAAAAGTTGTTCTGAATCATTTGTTTACGGTATCCAGTCTCGAGGGCTCAGACGATTTTGAACTTTGATCCTGCTCAAGACTGGAAGGGAAATATGCAAATTTTCTTGCTCGGTTCATAATTATATACCTCTCTCTTACAATTAAATGCTTTTGGCGCCTGCTATTTCATCGAAACCGTATACTTTTGTGTGTTTCTTCCTGCCAGTACTGTTTAGAATATAAGATACTACGATTCATTTCATTCTTTCCTATTTTTTTTATTATTTCCGTTGCTTTGTGGAATACACTAATGATGTGTTTGCACAAAGCCATACAGTAACATTGTCGTGGTGTTCGAAATAAATGGTGTTGCCAAAAAGCAATTACGAAACCGCCCCTGAGTTTTCGTCTGCTGGAATTGGAAACTACGCCAGGTGTCTCTCTCGCTAGCTCTCTCTATCTTTTGCTAATTATAGCCCCGGATTTACGCAACTTCAAGTGCATTTTTTTCCGCAAATGGAACTCCCTCTTCTTTTTTTCTTTTCTTTTTTTTCATTCTCATTTTTTTTTCTTTCTTTAAGGACCGCGGAAATGAACGACCCTACCAAACTCAACTGAACTTCAATTCTCGCTTCCCCAATTAGCAAATTTAAACCATCTGCTTTAGCGCTCTTATTCATGGCTACGACAAGGCATTTTATATCCTCTATTTCATTATTTTTTTTAAAAAAATTCTTTTTTGATCTGAGTGGCTAATGTGGTTCTACCCCCTTCATTCTCCTGCAGCAAGGTACAAAAATAAATTTTGTTTAACTACTTTGTATGAAAAGAGTTGCTTTTATATAGCACTTCCTTTCTTTTTAATAACGATTCTCTTTTTAATGATTCGAAGGTATTGTTTTTCACGTCCCGCGGAAGTGCGCGTGAATTTTGTCGGCTGATATTTTGTTGAACAGGTGCCCGTTGTTGTTATCTTATCCATTCTCCTCTTTGTTGCAAATATATTAATTTAAATTTTTACAGAATCGTTATAAATCATCATCCAGTGAAATTTTCTGCTATTTTTAAAAGTACTAAATACTTTATATTGAAAAAAGCCTGTAACTGTATTATTGGGAAAGAAAATTTCATCAGTAACTAAATGCCTTTGTTAAAAAAAAAAAAAAAAAAAATAGTTTGGCTTTTTGAAATGTATCATGAAATAAGTACGTCGCTGGTCCTCGAATGTTGTACTTAATTGATCTTCTAAAATCTCCTAAAAGGGCTCGTAAATATCCATTAAATTGTGCAATGTAAAAAAAAAATAATCAAGAAGTAATTTTAAAATACTTATTTTCAATGAGGTGAATTAGCATATAAATAAGTAACATTTGATTAATCAGCAATATATAAAATTCTATTTTTCTTTATAAATTAACCAAATGATAGTTGAATTGTATAATATTTTTCTGTCTTTTGTGTTACAAGTTATGCAAGATACTTTGCTTCATTATAAGCCTTTTGTGCATGAGCTATACGCTTTCCATGGGCTTCATACTTTTCCAAAATATTTTTTAATACAGGAGGAGTATTATATAGAATTATGCATGTTTATGCTCTTTGCATCAATAAAAATTCTATTTTTGATATATACATGTACATAGTTTGAAATATGTACGGGATAGTGATTTGTTCCAAAATAAAGTGTACGCGCTTAGACAGTTGCCTACATATGGCATTTTAAATTCTGTTTTGCTTAATAACTTATTTCTACAATTTTCACAATTGGACTAAAAGCTTAAATAAAAACATGAATTATTTAACAAATATTGGGCCAATAGCAATCACGCTTTGCTTTAGGAGAGAGAGAGAGAGAGAGTGTGTGACGTTAATAAAAATAAAAAACTAAACCAAATAACAAACATTCAAAATTTGAATCGTACTTACCAAGATTCTATTAGGAATACTGTTAAAATTGTAATTTCCCCAAGAATACACATAATCATAATTACTATGATATCTATTTTGATGACAAGTGATTAACGTCGCACTGTTCAGCTACACGAGGGCTTTTGGCGATGGACCACGTAATTTTGAACCATGGTCAAGTGACAAGGCCGACCCCGGCGCGGCCCCCCCCCCCTTCTCCTTCTATTTTGATGACTTGGCATCTCTTAACTAGTGCATCGCAGATATTGTTAATTTTTATAGTAATTCGGTTCTTAGATTAAATAAATGCATATTTATTGGATCCAAATCAAAGCACTAGAAATTAAATAGTAAAATAAAAATTAAATTGTATAATTAAAAATTAAATAGATTTGTAATTGCTCTTGTCATTATAACTGTAACTGACTGTCCTAAGCAGCAGAAGCCCACAGGCCGTGAGGCCAGGGACATTTTAAGGCATGGGACAACTGAGCCCGGGCTCAGGGCCTTGGCTGCAACGGGGACCTCATCTCGTTTTTGACTCTGCCTTAATAAGATTATAATTCGAATAATTTCAGCGGTAAAATGTTATTTCCAGTTGTATTCTCCGAAAAACTGGGAATTTCGAACGATATGTCAACTATCTACTTGTGGTGGCCGTCATCCATGTATAGTTCTAGGCCTACCACCATACACCATCATTACTTATTCAGTCAAAAGACGGTAGTTGGTCGAGCCAGTTTGTGCAATTGTAAATCATGCACATTTATTTGTTTCGGGTTTGTACGAATATTTGACAACGTATTCTATGTACTGTATACTTTTAAAGGTTATAGGTAGGACCTGCATTTGTGTGGGGGCCCAGGGTCTCAAGAAGTTTTAAGACTTCCTTGCATGAAGTACAGGCAGTCTTTAGCACAGGCCTGTTCAGGGAAGAATGTGGACCCTATAAAAAACCGACCATGATGCTTGTCCTTAATATTTGTTATGATATTTGCGTAACCTAGCCGAAAGAAATTAATATTTATTACACTAAAGGAGACTTTATTCAACCCAAACCCGAAAATTTACCACTTATAGTTTAATCGTTAACGCCCAACGCTCTTCAGATTTATTATTCCCTAAGTAGATGTTTTGGTTCATACGTTCTGTTCACCCCTATTTGCATCATTAATTTTCCTCTTTTCATAATGAGTTGTCCATTTACAAACATTTCTTTCTTTCTCAAAACAATTAAAGTGAGCAACTTTGAATAATGAAAATACGCATTTTTTGAATTTTAACTTTTAACAATGGGAAAAAAAAGCAAAATGTAAAATTCTAGTTTCAAACTAGATATGTTTGAAAAAAATAATAAGAATGTTTATTTGTGTTATTTATTCCGATAATTATAATATAAAAAGAATGTGCGAAATAAATTGTTCAAAGAAGTTCATTTTTAGTGAAAAAAACAAGAACCAAAATAAAATAACTTCTTTTCTGAGATTTAATAATAATTTGGATTTCAGAATATAAAATAAAAGAATTATTTTTCCTCAAATATTATAATTATTCACATTAGTTGTATTTATTATAAGAATTTATATATAAGCAACGGAGAGAAAAATAAAATTATGTAATCAGTCATACATGATTTATTTATTTATTATTTTTTAGTACTTTTGAGAGTTCTTATTTATAACATAGATTAAAATCTTTAGTAAAATTTAAAAGCATCCAAAATATTAAAGTATGTTAAACACAATAAAATATTTTTTTTTTTCTGTTTGAAGCTTCTTTCAAATAAATACTGACAAAGGGAATGGAGAGCAGTTAATTTAATATTGCTATATTCTGATATTTCAAATAACTTGATAAGAATCCTGTCTTATAAAATAATTGTATGAAATACTACAATTTTTAGTATCGTTCCTTTTTTGTGTTTCAATTAGTACCCAATATCAAATGAAAGTTTCTTTCTCTTTCGAAATTGATATAGAGAATTTTTAAATATTTAGTTTAAAATATAAAAGGAGAAATAGACTTTTCCGGAATTGAATTCATTTGATTATTATATTATTATGGTAATGATGAAACATTACGAAAAAAGTTTTATAAAGCCGCTGAAAATGTGTATTAATTTCAGAAACGAATCATGATGTAGTTGATTTAAATAAGTTTGTTCTAGTATAATTTGTACAAGTGGTTATTGTCTAGACTACATGATGTCTAACTTCCGAAATACTAATAAAGTCTAATTCAAAATAATTGGTTTTTGTGTAATTACTATTGTCTGTACTTGCATATTATACCGTTGACTGATTTTGTCGAATCAAAATATGTCGTCAAATGCACTGACAACATTTCCGTCTGTATTCAAACAAAATAGTAACGATGACGGCATTTGGCGACATTTTCTGGATTGACAGCGGTTTTTTTTTTCTGATTTGTGGTGAAACTACTCTATTGTTTAATTATTTGAGAGACATTTCGAATTGATTAAATTTTAACTAACCTAGCATGCAATGGACTATTTGCGACCAATCATTTAATTTTGAATCACCGTCAAAAGACGACGATAACATATGAGTTGGTACCTCATTTTAGAAACTTCGACAACTGTTCTTTAAGACCATGTGTTGAAATGAATTTTGCCATTCAATGTTTCATGCGATGAACTACTTTCTATTAAATACAGACTATACCACGTATTCTATTGGAGCTGAAGGAAATATCTGATCATAATTTATAATTTTTATTCTAATTATTTTTTTACTAAAACGTCTGAATAATTAAGGTAGTGGTGGGATGTAATTAATTAAACCACCAGTTTCATATCGTATAATGACTGTTAAAAAATATCTAAAAACTTCGCCCACTTTAAAAGGAACCTTGATTACAAATGCCTTTATAACAACCGATTCTCTGAATTGTGAACAAAACTTAAACGTTGGTGACGTCGAACCGGTGCTAACCGGTTGAATCCCACCTTTACATTCCGACATTTTCTGGTGCAGGCTGTTGGACATCCATATATTCAACTTCCGTTTATCAAGAATCGATAAATTTAACTTCCTTGCTCATCAATAAAAGTTTCAATGTATTTCTTCTCTTTCTTTTATAAAGGGTAAGTGGAATTTTCTTTTCTGATATCTGAGAAAGACAAAGACATGATTCGAAATACACACAAAAACATGAAATATAATTATAAAAAGAATATTTTTTACGAGATAATTTATCTGTGTTTTTTTTTTTTTTGAGGGAAGATCTCACTTTAATATAATTTGTTTTAATGCTGAAATAATTTTAAATCATTGATCAATACGAAACGCAATTTTACAGTATGTTCAGACATCATGGTAATTATATACTGTATGAAGCACACTATCATGTTGAATTATGAAATTCAGTACGGTTTCTAAAGATGTGTTCGTGGCTTGATGGTGAGAGATTATCTCAATCTGCATTAGTGAGACTTTAAGTGGATACACTAAACCCATAAATTAGGTGAAGTGAATCAAAATCATAATGTCTTGCATTGTTTAAGTATTCCCTGACGAGTCCTTCCAAAAAGTATTAATTTCATGGGCATTTCTACCAGAGACTTTTCATATCACGGCCGAATCTCTCATCCTATATAATCTAAATTACACTAAATAAAGGGCTTAATAAAACTGCAATGTAATATTGAAAAAAATTTTGAAATGAAAATGAAAACTAATGAAAGGGTATTAAAAAAGGAGAGACACGAGATCTCAATATTGCATCTAATAATAATAAATAATATTATAATCAAGGAAAAAGAAACGTATATTATACTGTATATTTCAAAATATATAAGTCAATCCTGTGAGTTCGTTTTTTCGTCAGCCTTTTTACCCACAAAATTCAAAACTCATATGTAAATCGAAAGGGAAAAATAAAAAAAATCCTGCAATTTGATCGTCGACCTATGTTTCATGCCCTGGAAGAAAAACCCTCTGCATGCTGATCATATGCATTTTGACATTCCAAAAAGTATTTGTGAACTTCACGAATAATTTGAAAACTTGGATTCTGGTTCTGATTTTGAAGAACTTTTAAGGCTTTCTTCGGTTAATGTTAAAGAATAGGACCCGAATTTGGAA
>BMAV01017742.1:47549-60242 GCA_019973955.1 Trichonephila inaurata madagascariensis | reverse complement strand
TATGCGCTTTTTTAAAATCACGGTTCCAAATGTAGTCGGATACCTTAAATGCTGACGTAATTACAGTCGAACCTCCATATAACGAGCCTCTATATTGTGAATTTTTCCATACAGCAGACTTTTTCCTGCATCCAAGATCATTTCTCGATTTTCTTCGTAAAATGACCTCCCAATAACGAAATTCATTTTCTATATAACGAACTTTTCCTCTTGTGATTCAATTTTTTCTCTCCCTATTTTTGAAGTATTTCGGGACATTTCGAGTCATTCTCTCTTTTAGCACATTTTATGGTGGTCATGAATCTTGAATTCGTTTTATTAGGTGCCTAACTCGCCAATAGCAATAAAATTAGGGATGTTTCATTCAAAAAGTGGAACCTTTAACACCCATACGTTCAGTGGAAACATCTTCGTTGTCCCTTTTAACCCTCAATGGAGCCTCGTGTCCTTGGACTAGTCTCCGTTCATTTGTAGTATTGATCAGTCGCATTGGTAACTTCGTTTTTTGTAGCTCGAAAATGTCAAAACGTAAGTGCGTGAGCATCAAAGAAAAAATTTAATTCTTCAGGAAGTGGATAAAGGCGTCAAGGAACTTTTCTTGCATTTTTTCTTTTTTTTATAGGTAAAATATGTAAAATAAATACACATTAATTTACAAAAAGGTGTGAATAATTACTTTTTTTAATATACAGGGTTTATGAATTTAAATTTTGTTTTAGTGGTTTATAAAAAAAAATTGAAAGATGAACCTCTATATAACGAATCTTCCATATAACGAACTTTTTTTTCGGGATTTAGCGACTTCCTTATATAGAGGTCCGACTGTATTTTTACACGGTTATATTACGACATTTAGATCTTTCTTTGAATAGCCGTGTGATTTAAACAAAATTATTTGCTATTTTGTATTCATATAATTTCTAAGTTCGTTGATATTTTTTTAATCTAATTGTGGAGCTTACGGGCTTGATAATTTCAGATTTGATGATTCAGAACTTTTTCCATCCAAACCCATGTTGGGAAATAAATATTATGTATTATGAACCGTGCGCGCGCTTATATACTGTAAAATAAGTCAATTAACTTAAAATCTCTTCTTGTGACACTGCGGGGAAGTTAAACTTATAACAGTTCACATGATAAATGCGATCACGTGTTCTCCATTGAATTTTAAACTGACATTAGACATGTACATATAAAGTAAAGATACGATTTCGGATTTAATAATTTAGTAAAGACGCTCAAGTATTAAGACTCTTCAAAAAATATTTTTAGAATCACAAAATATTCTTGTATTATACGTGTGGTAGAGTGAATTAAGTACATTTTGCTCTCTTATGTGTGTTGTTATTGTAGACAAAAATGTACTTTTTAAAAGCAAGCAAAAATTGGCAACAGCGAAGCACTTGAACGATTTGCTTGAATCGCGGGATAGCATTTATCGTGTGACTTAGACGTGAATTTAATCCGTGGACCTCGCACTATTTCTAAAGTTATTTACGATCTGATTGAATGAATCATTGATCTTGGTTAGACTTTTTTAATACTTCTTTTTCCCCTAATTATTTTAAAAAGTAAAATTTTATCTTATAATTAAAACTATTGTATACTTAACTGTAACAGTATCACTTATACATATTATAAAATGAAAATTCATTAGAATATTCAAATGAACAGATAATTTTTTTCCCCTCGTCTCTTTCTGTCGTCGAAGTCTCTGAGGTAATTTGAATAGAATGTACTTAAGATCATCTCGCGAGTCTTGTGAATGAATTAATAAAATTACAAAAATAAAAGAAAAAGAAGGTCGCTTTTAGAAAATTCAAAACTTTCCCCTTTTCCTTTCATCTTTGGCGCGCATTAATAAAATATGACACGCAGTTAAATGTGAATATGATATATTAAACCTTTCATCGACAACTGCTGTTAGCTGTATGCGACATAATGTCTTGAAGGGTTGAGCAAGAATTAAAAAAAAATAACAATTATGTATCGTTTGTACCATTGAGCATATCCTGTTTAGCATAGGGGTGTCACATCCTACCGACTTGCCAAACGACTTTTGAGATCTATTTTCCCAGAGGGTTACGCAGCTCTACTTTGGCAACGATGCTTGCTGACTTAGATGAATCGATTTCATTCGTCAATTGTATACCATCCAATCAAGGAGGGATAAATTAATTTTAAGCTTGGCACCTTGAAATTGAAACGTTGTTTCGCGTGCATTCATTGTAGTTTTCATAATGAAAAAAAAAGTTGTCTTCATTTCATTATGTTCTTAATTTCACAAAATTTTCACTGTGACTTCTCATGAATACAGAATCGTGACTTATATTACTATTATTTTTGATGGATTAAAGCGTTCTTCGAAAAGTGGCTTGCGTTGTAATTAAGGTTTTTGAATTTTCTTTCGTTTTGAATAATTGATTACATGCGTTTATTTTATTTTGAGAAGAGTGGATTTTTTTTTTTGTCCTCTCTCTCTCTTTTTTTTTAATGGAATATCCGGAATTTTTTTGTGAAAGCGTTTGTGTGGATGAAACTGGAAAACTGTCTATAAATTGTTGTAATTTTTTTTTTTAAAAAAAGAATTGCTTTTTTATTTTAAGAAGGAATGCAGTTAAAACTAGGAAAGTAGAAAGACAGGAAAAAAATGCACTTTTCCGTTTTGCCGGTGTAAACCTCGCCAAGTTGACGTTACTGTGGCGACAACACAATATACCAATATATATATATATATATATATATATATATTTATGTATATTAATAAATAAAAGTTCTCATTGATTTTTCAAATGAAAAATACGTTTTTTTCTGTTATGAAAACGCCGAAACTGATAAGAAAAGACCACGACTTGTTTTGAAGATGTGGTGGTAAAAGATTACCTGCGGGAATATTGCGTTTGGCGTCGGTTCTGTCATTTTTGGCGACTTAGTCGCCTGCACCGGCGAAAATGGAAAAGTACGAAAAAAAAAAAAAAAAAAAGAAATAATATAAAATGTTAGTATTGTTTATTACGTATATGTCGTGTGTGTAAAAAAAAAACACTAATAAATAAGACTACTACAATTATTCTTAAAACATGTCACATTGAAAATTCAAAATCAATAAGAAATAAATTCAAATACTATGAAATAAGCGCGAGCAATTCATTAGGCTAGCAAACCAAAATGTGGAAGTGGAGGACACCGGAGGGCTGCACAATTTTAAAATGATTGCATCTCAGAAAAAGTATAAATTGTACCATAAAAATCAAGAAGTATGTTAAATAAATTTGTTATAGTTTTATTCAATTTATTTATTTTGCTTATTTTATATCTATAGCTCATTGAATTTTAGAATAAGTTTAATGGAGACAAATATATCTCATCACATACACACTTCTTTTCTTTTTTTTAAATTAGAAGTGAGATTGCTTGTTGTAAAATTCTTATGACAGCCTGCTTGCAACTGTATTTATTTTTGTTGATCTAAATACAAAGAACGTTTTCTGTCTATTTAGTTTTCTGAATGTCTTGGCTTGTCGCAAAAAAACTCTTTGCGGGCCGCATATGACCTGCTGTCCGCTATATTTGCCCTACTCTCTATCATAAAATTTATTAAGAAACACATTAAATTAATGAATTAAAAAAAAAGAAAGTTTTTTTTTTTTAAAAAAAAAAAAATTCCATCCTGTTTGGATTAGTCGATAAAAGAATTGTATATAACTTTGATCGATATGAAAAGTGATAAGATTTTGTTCCTTCTCATTTTGAATAATGTTCTTTTTTTAGAACTTGCTTCTATTCCTTCCAAAAGTAAATTCGAAGAAAGAAAAATGTTGTTTTAAATTTAGATGATTGAAAGGTCGTTTTCTATCCAATAAAGTGCTTATATTTATGTAACAAATGCTTTAACATAGTGGAAATTTTTATTTCTCAATCTGGTTCAATCGATCATTTGGGTGACACGCCCGACGAAAGCACGTATGAGTTTTTTTCTTGTTGATGTTATCCTTCAAATAAACTTCTGTTATGTAGCTTTTTTTTCTTCATGACTTAATGTGAGTTAGCTATCATATTATCGAATTGTAAAAATACACAAATCATAAATAATTAAGTAAAATAACTGGTCTTATAAATCCAATTCATTTGGTGCTGATCTGTCATTCACATGTGATTTATCATTCTTGTCTCATCACGTATTCATTTACATTTCCTGGAAAGTTTTAATCTGTTTTTTTTTTATTTACAAGGTGAGATTACTTTTCGATATTTTTCGGATTATTTTTTTTATGTTAGCAAGGATATTTAAATGTATGCTTAATCTCATTTAAAAAAACTCTACTAAAACTCTCTAGAAAACTTTTATTCTTTGAGAATAACCGTATTATGTTTGCTGACTATTATTATATTTGGGGTCTGATTGAAATGAAAGTTACCTATTATTAAAATAATTTTCTTATGCCATGTGGTTGAGCATTCGGTAGATTATTTGTAAATGCTTAAGTCGGCTAAGTGAGCTGTTTTCAAGACACCTTTCTTTTGAAGTCTTAGCCACTGCTGTTATGTATCAGTATTTTTTATAACTGCCCATTCATTGGTTGATTCCTATTATCACTTCACTCTTTTCTATGAGAAAAAATAGTTTTCTGTGTTATAATTTAGATTTCGATCGTCTTAGACTCAGTTGTCAGTGGACCCTAGGGGGCCAAAGTTTGATTGACGCCAAGTACGCACCCTTTGTAATATCCGTCTTGGGGCACAAATCCTGACTTTGCAGGGGGAGGGGGACTTAACATTCTCCGTTACGCAACTGGCAATTGTAATGGTACTTCTATTCAATATGGTTTTAAAACATTAAACTCGCCAATTTGGCGATAAATAATCGTGGGTCCTCATATTAGTATCATACAATTTACTTTTCACAGCTCACTCTTTTATTTTAGTGTATAAGTATTTCAGAAATATATATATTTTTTCCTTTCAGATTCCTTTATTTTTTCAAACAAATATTTTTTAATTATTTTTCCAGTCTTCCAGCTTGACGTTGTTTACTTGTAAAAGTAATTAAACATCACGAAAAACATCATCCTATACCAACGTGCAATTTGGATAAGTTCCCACTCTCTCTTCTTAATTCTTAAACTGGAACTCAGAGGTGACGAATAAGAATCTGAAAAAGAAAAAAAAACTATCCCATCTTGAACTGAGTTTGGTATCAAGTAACATTACTTAACGGACACTCTGAAGTAAATATTTACGAATCGTCTCATTTATGTTAAAATTCGAGTATCTCCCACGCACCTTTCTGAAACATTTTGTATGAAACATACCCGACATAGCGAGAATTTTCTCTCTTGCTGAAGTAGTGCACTTAATGGAGTAATTAAAACTCTTACATTTGATTCGCTGGTGTTTCGAGAAGATAAATGAAATGGGTCATTTTTCGAATAAATGTATTTCATTGATTAAGGATTTCATTTGAGCCCATGAATCTTTAGCGCAGCTAATGCGAGTTAAGTGATAGCGCGTGTAAAAGCTTCATAAGTTATGTTTTTAGTGGCGTAATTGGTAAATTGGATTCAGATAATATTGTTAAACGATAAGGTTTGAGGTTAAGTTTCTGTTTACATTTTGTGATATATTCTGCTCCATTTTAAAATGTGATTTTTGAAAGAAGACACATACAATTTGTTAAAGCATATTTGTTTCATTTATGAATCCGTAAAAATTTCCTGGGGGAATTCTAATTCCTTGATATCACTGTCACAATTTTTTAAAAAGATAACATTTATTCCATGGATTGAAGCGTAAAAAATCTTGGTTTCTCTAATCCAGCGGTTCTTAAACTGTGGTCCGCTGGCCCCCAGCACCTTTTTAGAGGGTCCACGAAGGCCTAATTTAATGTTAAATTTTCCCTCTTTTACAGAATCTGAAAAGATGTTTTAAATCTTTTGGATCCGCGATGTCAAGTTGATACATGAAGGGGAGGGGGCGATCGAAAGTTAAAGAACCACTGCTCTTAACCACATTCTCTTTCATGTTTGTTTTTTTTACGCTCTGAATGACTTCAGAATTGCTCAGGGTACAGTTGAAATGTTGAACATCTGAATTATTCTAAATTCTAAACATTTACGTGTCAATATCTACAATTGGGAGGCACGGTGGCCTAGTGGTAGCGTATCGCGCTTCCACCCCTCAGGTCCGGGATTCTATCCTCGGGCTGGGCAAGGTCAACTCAACCTTTCATTCCTTCGGTTGGTTGATAAATGAGCACCAAGCTTGTTTGGACTAAACACCGGGGGTTTCGCTTCGGACTGACCACCTGATCGGAAAATCTGCTCTTGCACCTCAGCGCCCAAAGGTCACGTATATTGAGATGGGCACAGTAGGCCTTGGCCGTCTTGGGCGGTTCCGCCACTGAGTTTAGTCTATGTATAATTGTGCTCAACTACATAAATATATATATATGTTCCATGAAATTTACGATCTAAGTTCTATAAGAAACCTTTTGTTCGCCTACTAATATATTTGATAGATAGCAATCCCTGTACCGATTGCTATAAATTCTTTAGTAAAATGGAGTTTTTTGTTCTGTAATTACCTAGTTGTTAAAGTTATTACTACATTAAACAAGCAGCACTTTTGTGTGTAATTTTTACTGAAATGTGACTAGTATTTCTCCGAAACGAATTTTAAAAATTTATATTTCTTATTTATCGTGTTAGGACATTACTTTACGTGGACGTTAATCGTGGCATTATTTATTTTAATAGTAAGAAGTAACAATGTGTCTCGTTATATTTCAGGTCTTCTCAATTGTAAACCTTAAACTTGATTAAAAATATTTGTGGATGATTTTCTCGTCTTTGATATTTTGCTTCTCTCTCTATCGATTTTAAATGTCTACAAAAAACTTAACTGTTAACTATCATGTTCTAGTTTTCTGTTTTGTTAAAAGAATGGATAAAGTTTTCACTGCATCCACGAAAAATATGTTTCGTATCCATATCATAACAGCATTCTACGGTCCTTACGTATTATGCCGTCGATTAATTTCCTCAAATTAAAACACGTCGCCATATGCCACCATATACAACCAATAGTGGAAACCGTTTCCTCACACATTCCGATACAATAATAATGACGTTAGCGACTGGTGACTTTTGAATAAGCTATGTCTTTTCGTTTAGCAAAATTGGTCGACGGTGGTTTAAATCCTAGTTTAGTTCACATCTTTGGCTGAAGAAAGTGCGCCAATAACTTCTTTCTCTGTATTGAACTTGTTTGCAATATCATAATAATAATTCGCCAAGTTGGCGATAAATAAACATGTGAACTCAAATAAGATCCAACCCCATATTTTTGCGTGGAAGAAACATAATTTTTCAATTTGTTTCATCCGCTATGTTTTCCTCTAATTACCACCATGTTTCCTTTTCTTACTTAGTATTAAACAAACGATACGTAGTTGCAATTATCCGCGAAGAAAATTTGTGTGAAAAGAAAGAGGAAAAAAAATGTCAACTTGACGAAAATTATTACTTTTACACTGTCAGATTTTATCATATGAAAACCCCACGTTGAGAATGTTAAAACGGATCATAAATACCAAGAAGCTGTTACATTTCATGCGATGGGACCACTAAATATCCGTTCATTTCATTTCTTCCCAAGTCACATGACCTCTCTTCCAATTAATCTATCCGTTCACGAAATGGATGGTAAGGTGAAGATGCAGATGGAATGACTACTGGTTTCGACCATTTCCAGATTTCCGTTCTCAGTGCGTAATTTAAAAGGCATTTGCGTGCTGCCCATAACTCTAGATGCCAGATTAGATCTGACATTTATTAGGCCATACCGTGCAATGTACCCTTCTCGGTATTCATAGTTTAAAATACGCGTGGAATTCTAACTCGAGCATTCTAATGCATCAACTCGAATTTAGAACGCCATGATTTAGTGGGATGAGCATTTTAGAATACATCTCCTCTCAGTGCCATTACACGAATATGGTGCAGCACTTTGGCTAAATTGCGAGCGAACGTACATATGATTTCGAATATTCCAAGAACCCCACCCCCCTTCCACACGCCCCCTGCGCGCCCACCGCGGGGTCTTTTGAAAAAGTGTAATGGTACCTGTTGGAATTGCTTACCGGTCCATATTTGCATTTGCTACAGGAAGATTTTTTGTACATGTATTTAATCATTTAATACAATCATGCCGCGTGTTTTTTTTTCTATGATAAATATGTATGAGATGTAGCTGGAGATTTACCTAGAAAATTTAATAAAGTGTTGTAGTTTGAAAGTGAATTTAGATACGAGAAAAGTAGTACTTGTACTCACAATAAAAAAATTTCTTAGTGCCACTTAAGTAAAGTGCTGCACGCGAATTAAAATTCATTTTTATGTTAGTTTTTTGCTCCGTGAAATTTCTTTCTTAAAAATGTTTTTGAAACCTTATATGAAATTTTATTTTTGTGCAGATGTTCCATTTTATATAATAACTCTTCCATTAACTTGGATAATAATTTGAAGAAACGAATGAATTGTTTAGAAATATGCGTTTGTATGAACTCGTGTAAATTATTTATTTACAAAAAGTATATTATGACGTATTGCTTTACATAGGCAATGTTCGTGTAGAGGAAATATTCTCGTATGAAATTTTTAGGAAACTGTTAATAATCATTATAATACAATTTTGTTTGCCGAGCGTTTATAATTTTGTAGCATTGGTCTTATAGGTTTTAATACTTACTTTAGAATGTGTATTATATGGCAGAAAATTCTAATAAGTTGCCTTCGTTATAATCGAAATAATAATGTAAATTGCAACTAAAGAAGTATAAAGTACTGTATGAGTAAATTTCTGCGAATTTCATTTGTTATTCTTATTGAAGTGAAAACTTCTATAGCCGCGGTGGGGACTTTTTCGTAGGGGGAAATCTTATGGGTTCGCGTCACCGACATGCTCATGTGTTATGTTAAACAATTAGGTAAACCAATAATGGCAAACTATGCATCAAATCCTCAAAATATTCTTCCAACATGATGATGAAATAATTGAAAGAACAAAAAGTCTAAGTATTGGTGAAATTAGTGATGACAATGCTGCAAACAATTAAAATAATGTTAAAAATCTACATTGAAATTTAAGGTATCCGACTACATTCGGAACCGTGATTTTGCAAAAACGTAAAAACGAATATTTTTTTAAACATTTAGTGTCATTTAGATTAGAATACACGTATGAAATTGTTTTAAGCATATTGTTACATTAAAAAGTTTATTCAATGCAATTTTTCGGCAAAAAATGAATTTAGAATTATTTATTTTCAAAACAGTCTCCTTTTATAGAAAATGCTTCTATAATAATTATATTTTGCCTATATATAGCTCAGGCCTCTGTACAGAGTCTGGGCTAGGATGCTTGAAATATTTAATTTAGAAGTGGATTTATTCATAATTTAATACATCCGAGTGGAGAATTTTTAACAAAAAAACACCGATAATTATTTCAATTGGTAGTAACTCTGAAAATAATGTGAATTTTTATAAAATCCTAGTTCAGGCTCTCTGGAGAAGTCTTAGCCATATATATGCAAAATATTATTTTTACAGAGGCATTTTTCATGAAAGGAGAACATTTTGTGAAAATAAATAAGAATCTTTTGCCAAAATATTGCATTTAAATAATTTTTATTGTAATAATATAATATGTTTAAAAGAATTTTATACGCGTATTCTGATCTAAAAAACACTAAATATTTAAAAAAAGATATTCGTTTGTACGCTTTTACACAGAACTGCAGTTCCGAACGCGTAGCCGGATACCTTAAATAAATACAAATCCTATCCATAAATAATATGATTGTATATTAATTGTTATTTCAATTGAATTGTATTTATATTTTGTCATGATCTTGTACAGAGAGCCCGTAATATATTTGAATAATAAAAAAACCATATAAACATGCATATAATTGTTGCTCTGAGTATCAATAGATGTGAAAACCGGATTGATATTGATAATTTTAATTCAAACATTATGAAATTTCAAAGTTTAATACTAAAAGTTCTAAGTTTTCACTTCTATCGACAGTCTCTATAACTGCCAATTTTTTTTTAATTATATATATATAGTATGCCAATAGCATTGGTTAATTTTCAGACTTGATATTATTTCTTTAAATATCTGAAACTTCAATTAATTTTTTTGTCATCTCTAAAAAATTAAGTTTTCAAAATTTCGGTATTTTTTTTTTGTTTTGTTTCGATAATGTTTGGAGGAATATATATATAAAAATATTCACATGTGCTTAATGAAAAAAAAAAATGTTTAGTTATTATATCATGTTATTGTGGGATAGTATTCCTCACAGTTTTTATGGTAACAATAATCGGCCAAAGGAAATTTGTTTTAAATTATACTTATTAGGTATACGCTCACATCTGCTCCTCTTAGTGATATCGTTCAGCTAATATGCTACATTAAAATCACAGTATGTTATTTTGATTCAGTGTCTAACACAGGGATAGGGTTTGGAAGCTCAAATCCCTTCTATACATGAAGTAATTATTCATTTTTGAAATGGAAATTATGCATTGGTGTTTCCATCGACGTGTTTTTCAATTCCTACTATTAACTCACACTCTCTATATATTTATTTATTTATCTTGGTGGAATTTTCAATCGTTAATAAAATACATTTTAAAGCGCTCAATTGAGCTGAAATTTTATACACATGATTATTTTGGAGGACAATACAATAATTTAATTGTAATTAATAAAAATTGATTGATTAAAACTAATTATATTTAAAGAATTACAAATACAGCTACGTTGGCATCATTTTTGGCGACTTGTGTCAAAACTTGAAAAGCTTTTTTTCTCACGTTTTAAAGCATTCAGTTGAACTGAAATTTTATATATACAATTGTTTTGGATAACAATACGGTACTTTAATGATAATTAATAAATCAATTACCACTTAATGTTGTGATTCTGTCCTAAGTATATACATATTTATATTAATTGTAACTATTTAATAAAAAATAGATAAAATAAAATTTTTCTTTGTAGATCTGAGTAGGAATTGACTTAAAAAAAATTTTTTTTTATATTACTTGTTTAAAATGTAAACCTCTTTCATATTACACTTCAGTTTTGATTTTGTCTTGGAAAATATTTAAGTCTGAACTGATGTTTTAAAAGAGTAATTCCTGTACGTGGAAACTTGATTTTTGTTTTACTCAAGGTTTATTTAATTTAAAATTTCATTGCATCATTCTTAATAAGGGAGACAGAAAACGCCAAACTCAACTGAAAATAAAAAATCTTGAAGTGCAAACAATCTCAGTACAAACTATACACTAAACAGTTGTGAAGAATGTTAACAACATCATCTCTAGGCATTCAAACGTTGTAACCCATTGGGATTTATAATACACTGGGCTGCAACACACTCACATTCGTAATTCTACGCAAGATTTTAAAATTCTATCTTTACACAAGTAACTGAATCAAAGAATCGATAATCTTGTTCAGAAGAATTAAGCTGCAGAAACTAATCTTCCGGCGAAACATTACAAAGAAAACCTATTATGCATAAGTAATAACTCAAATTCCCCGTCTAACTTTGTAATTACGCAGACTGCTGCGAGTTGAAAAGATATTCGTGTTTGCGTAAAACCTTCCTGCTGCAGTGTTTAACTTCCGCAGCAGCTTTAGAACGGTTTCTTTTGATCAGTGAAATTCACTAGTTGGGTTGATGTCATTCTGGAATTGGGGGTAAAGAACTGGATAAAAGTGTGCTGGTTCGGAAAAATTTAATGTATCTGAATGGAGAATTATTTTTACCTGCTCATTGTTTGAAAATTTTTGATTGGTTATAGGTATTATAATTTTTCAGGGTTAAAATTATTGAAATAATTTTTCATTATTAATAGAAATGATTTTTTGTTATTAATCGTAAATTTATAACGGTATGTTAAGCCTATTGAAATTCTATTTTCTTCTTCTGTTTTCAAGTCGTTCATCTATTTGAAGGCAGTAAAGTGCATGATAAAGAGCAAAAAAGAATGACTTATCTAGAAGTAAATCCCCCCCCCCTCCCTAATATCTGAAAATTAATTCTTGTCTTTTTTTAACCTCTTGGCGCACACATATTTTGAAGAAAAATGTTGGTGAACATATATAAAAGAAAATATAATAAAAAAAAAGTAAGAATAAATATAAAAAATCTTAATCTAAGACTTTATCTAAATTTTGAAATCACGACGATGAATCACTGTCAGTCTCACGAGTTTTTTTAAAATTTATTTTTCATAAAATTGTACAGTGGATTGCAATAAAAGTGTTTAAAATAATGATAACTGCCTGACGATTAAGTTACAGTTTAGTTCACATGCTTTTGAAAAGAAAGAGTGTTGAAAAGAAAAATCTTAAGTGTAAGTAATTGTCTAATTAAGAAACAAGAACTATAAAAAAATATTAAAGTCAATTCCTTCTTAGACCAACAAAGAAAAATTTTATTTTAGCTACTTTTTATTAAATAGCTACAATTAATATAAATATGTATATACATATGACAGAATCACAACAATAAGGGGTAATTAATTTTTATTAATTATCATTAAAGTATCGTATTGTCATCCAAAACAATCGTGTATGTAAAATTTCAGTTCAACTGAATGCTTT
>BMAV01017742.1:5289-37549 GCA_019973955.1 Trichonephila inaurata madagascariensis | reverse complement strand
GTTATTTGGAATGTATTGAAAATATATGTTGAAATTGTAAATTCTACTGACGTGTGATGTTCAAAAACATTTAAAATTAACTTTTGTGTTTTTTTTTTGTGTGTGTGTGTGTGTGTGAAAAGCATATAATATTTGATAAAAGCAGGACGAAAAAAGGAAATATCGAGATTATGTCGTCATAAGATTTCTAATACAAATCGGATTATATTTTATTATGCATTTATATTTGAAATATTTAAAATTAATTAATTTTAACAGTATATTTTAACAAACTTAATTTTATACGTTTTTATACCATTCCTTTTTTAATTATTATTATTTTTCTTTTTTCAATAAAATTATGGGATTTAAGCGTATTTTTAATTAGTTTAAATTATTATTGAATTCGTTTAGACCTTTTCAATCTTATAAAACAATACTTCTTAGTGAATGTATGCATCTAAATATTAAAGAAGAAAATATAGAGGAAAATAGATTATTCAGGTTAGATAATTATTTCTAAAAATATGCTAAAAACATTTGGATGAAAGAAGTATTAAGTTCTAAATATTATTGAATTAAATAATTTATATTTGCTAATTTTTACATGTAACAAAAATGAGCCTCCCCGCTTGAAGTAAACAACTTTAAAAAAATTTGCTTGTAAATTAATTAGTAAATTATTTTTTTTGATAGAGGGAAAAAACTATTCAGGTGAAAAGCTGTAAAAGTTATGATAGTAATTAAACATACCCTGATTGTTTGAATAAAAAATGGGTCGAAAAAGCAATTAATTTAATTTTTACCTTATTTCAGCTAATTTATTTTTTGTTTGTTTTATTACTACTCAACAAAATATTACTAAAATTGATTTAATTATTATTATATATAAAAAGGTAATAATTTATACTTCCGTTTACTGAAGTTTGCTGTCGGCATCATATTATAAGATCTTTTTTAAAAAATTTTTTGCAAGGCCTGACACACATTACAGTAATTATGTTAGTGCGATTTTTTTCTATCATTGCAATCTCTTTCTGCAATTTGATAAAGCATGCTTGCAGCTTCTTAAAGCAATAAAGAAAAAAAAAACCCATTTTAACTGGAGCTGGTTAAGTTATATTTAAACACACTAGAGAAACTCTGAATGCTGAAATCAGTGTGATTGAACAGATGATAGATCGATCGGCCTTTCAAAAATTTGGAATGCGCTATCTATTTAATGAAGCTTTTTGTACTCGAGACCCATATAAAAATCGCGTAATTCCTTTCAATCTCGAATACAATTCACGAAACAAAACTGAACTAAAAAAAAAAATTCTTTATGCAATTATTTCATCCAAGAAAAAATCTTGAATAATTAGCGTTACGCGAATGCCAGCTTCTGAGAACAATTAAATATTTCCTTCAGTAAATTAGATTTGAATTCTTCTTAATATATTTTTTTTTCTCCTCTTAGTGTCTTTTTCTAAAGACAGGTATTCTCTGTAGTTGTAACCCGGAATCGATCATTGAGGGGGGCAGAGGGAGGTTTGCTCAAATCGAATTGCTGGCTGCTATTCTCAACTGATGATGAGAAGGGGGAAAGGAATCCAACCAAAAACCCTGTAGAACTAGTTCACCGAACTGTAGATTCTTGTTCCTGAGTTCTTGCGTTTGGCTATTTCAAGCTGTACTGATCACAACAGATGTTGCTAATGAAACATCGTTTTTTGATTCCACAGCTGTTTGAGGTATTTTTTTAGGGATTCAGTTTTTTTTTTACCATTTCCCCTCTACGTATTGCCCCCTCTGTTCATTCTATGACTCTTTTCAAGAATATATATATAAATAAATAATGATAATTGTGTTTATTGAATTTTCTTGTTTGTGGGATAAGTCCAATCCTGGAGAAAGAGCATTATTTCTATTCAGGAAGGCAGTTGTGTTCATAATGCTTGTTGTAATTCATAACATTACATTTTTAAATCTGCTTTTGGGTAGACTTAAGATTTAACTGTTTGTTTAAAAATTCCGTTGTTTCCAAAGTAATTTAATTTTGATCTTGCTTAGACGCCTGAATACTACTTAAATGGGAAGTTAATTGAATGCTGTATGTGTGTACTTTGTTATATTAGAATAATATTTTGAAGATAGAAGGCATCTTAAAATTTTACTGGATTTCTATAGTTGGGACATTCTTGGAATATTTTAAATCAGGAATTTCGATTAATTATGAAGTCGGTTATATTCATTATATAGCGTGCTAAACATGTATTTCATATTAGGTAAAATGTTCATATTTTCATGACATTTTACAAACATAAACAGTTTTCCTTTGCTAGCATATATGCTTATAGGAGGCAAAGTTTTGTTGTATCGTGCTCGAATCAGAAAGCCCCTTTTTACATAATTTTTTTATATATATATATATATATATATATATATATATATAGCTTTAAAAGTTTTTTTCATATACAAGGTTTCTGGCTTTGTATACTTCGTTTAAATATATATTCAATGCGTATATTTAGACAAAAGATCGCCTAAATGTGCCATAATTTATTGAGGAAAGCTTTAAAAACGCCGAAGTTATCTATCGTGCTCTACTTATTCATATACATTTTATGATGTTGCATACAAACAAACAAAAATGTAAAAAAGAAATTCAGTTTGATATGTGTCATTACATTGTGGTTTTTTATTAACATCTCGTCGATTTTTGTAATATACGGAAATAAAATTGATCACATATATTCTTAATTTTTTTATTTTTCTGTTAATCATCTCATTAATTTAATTTTTATTATGCTTGCATTAATTAGTTACTTAGACTATAACTTTTTATAATATAGTAATTAATCGGTGGACTACATACATTATGCCCCCCTGTACCCACCCCAGAACGTACAAATCCTTTCCATTCTATTTTTTCATCGATAATTAGCATATTTGAATGTATATTTTGAAATACAATTATATTCCAAATGACACCCAAATCACTATTTAAATATAGGTTAGAGTAACATTAATGCTTTTCCGTGTGACCTTCTCAGAACATTTCTGAAAAAAATTAGTGTTCGCTTACTATAATGGATCTGAATTAACTTTCTTGACGTCCATCCCCAAAGAACTTTATCATCAAACTGATAGGTTTAAAGAGTGAGATCGTGTTAACGTTTGGTAATTAACTTCTAAATCATGTACTTTCAAATCCAAACTATGCCATTTTCTGTATAATTAGCTTTGAATTAACATAATGGTTAAAGAAGTCTCGGTAAGAGTAATGTACTTCGACTCCTATGTTAACAGAAAGATGGATTGCTTCGTGTTTTTTCTCCTATTACCATTTCTCTCCTTGACAATGTTAATGTACTTGGGGTTGGTTTGTTAAGCATTAGCCATTTTTTATATTGTGTTGGCAGTGAATTAATTGACCGAGAAAACTTTACATTCAAAAGTGTTTCGTTATTGCTCTTATTTTCATCTTATCTAAATGATGAAGTAATCAAGGTGCTGTGACATTAGTATTCGTTTTGTCTCATAATAAGGCCCTTAACTGATGACAAGAGGTGAATTTTAATAAAATTTTCATTATTTGAGGTTTGTATTGTGATTTACAAATAATTTATATCATTTTTCTCCTCACATCTGCTTAATTGAGATTGATCTCTTCAGAATGTTCTTTACAGAATGCTGCTTGTGATAATTTACCATTCAGGCTTTCGCATTAGCTAAAATTAAAATAAATTATTTGTTGTAATTCTAAACAACGATAAAAATCGCTATTTTTAATCCTAACAATGAGAATATAATGTCATCATTATCTATAACTTAAAATCTTTGCAACTGTCACATTAGTCCATACATCTTTAGTAATGATCTTGTCTATAGCTTTATATTAAAGAAATGATGAATATTATCCTTTAATTTGTATGATCTTGTTCCTGTATCCTTCTTCTAACTATTCTTCTTTTTGTAAATTTCTGTTCTCGAGAACTGAGAACTGGAGTCTATTAAAACTTCGAAATTCGTATACTTTTATGCCATTTCTGTCCATAATTATTGTATCTCTAATAAGATTTCCTCAGTACCCATTTTTAGCGAATCGCTACTCAACAAAAGAAATATAATTGCCATATTTCAAGTTTGGTCTATTAGTTCAAAAACAGGAATTTCCGTTCATAACGCCCCTCAAGCGCTTACCCTTGGGGTTAAAACTAGTTCTTAGCATATCTCTTCTAAACAAAAGAAACGTGTTTACCCTCTTTCAAGACTGCTGGTCTTATCGTTCAAAAAGGGGAATTTTTCATCTATAATGACCCCGTCACTCCCCCTGGGAGTCGATTTTCACAAAATCTGTTAGTGGATCTCTACTGAACAAAAATAAACATGTTTGTTTAATTTCAAGTCTGTAGGTCTAATACTTCAAAAACGGGAATTTTTTTCTACCCCACAACTCCCCTTTGGGGAGAAGTTTCGTAAAGCCCGATCTTAGTGAATCTCTACTCAACAAAAGAATAATCCTGCAAAATTTCAAGCTCGTAGGTCATAAACTTCATGATGAGTGAGTGAGTCGATTTTCTCCTTTATATGTATGCATAGATAACTGTTGACTCAAATAAAATTTTTAATTTTAGTGTACTTGTTTGTACTAAAAGTTTATAATGTGTGAATTTTTAGAAATGTACGCCGGTATTGTATCATAATAATACTTATGTCGCCCATCCGGTATAGTGGTTAGCGACACTGACTGCTGTGCCGAATCCCGGGGAAGACACGGATGTTTGTAAATGTATAGTGCCTGCGCGGCATGGGGTACTCTAAAATAGTCGTCGAGCCGCAAGTCCTCTCGTGTGGTTGGTGGAAGGGGAAGAGAGGTGGGAGACCTCTGACCACCCCCAGAGTGTTCTGCCTCTAAATTGGGGTGGAATCGAGCCAAATCGTACTGTCACCTGTATGGTGCTCAAAGCTACGACTAACGACAGGCGTCACTTAGCCCTTTGCCATGATGAATTTCGTGGGCCTCGATCTGGCCTTTGCCGATCAGGTGGCATTAGTAACAACAACATAATACTTATGAATTTTGCATCATGATGCAGCAATATGATATAAAAATTATTAAATGCTAAATTTGTTTTAATTTTATTTCTTAGAATTAAATGTTTTATTGTATGAATTATATTTGAGTAATCCTATTTTTTATACATGCATGTGTATATATATATATAATTTAACCCCTAAGTCCGAAATTGCTTTCTGACTCGCTAGGTTATTTTTTGTAGTTCCTTTTTTGTATTTTTCTATAAATTCGATCTTCATGTTTTGCTTTTATATTTTTTATTACGTTATTTCTTGTTATGTTCATTATCTATTATATATATATATATATATATATATCCTAAACATGATGTGAGTTATATTTATACATACTACTAGCTATCTCCCTACACATTTTTTTTATTCCTACTTTAATGCATTTTTCTCCCATTCATATGTGCCTCCGAATAGAAGAACCATTCAGAGAGACACCACGACATTTTCAATCCGGATTCAACCATTCATATTCCAGGACGTCGAGCAGATTTATACGCTGTCACCATTTTCCACATAAACCTGACGAAATCTTTCCTCCTGCTGCAATTTTTTTCCCTCTGTTATTTCCCATCGTACATTAAATAAATCTGTGGGCACTGCTATGTGGATTGCTTAATCGGTATTTTTTCGCTGCCTTACCCCTCTTCGTACCCCATTGTGATGAGTGGGGCATGTCGCAGGGAAAGGGGCGCTAGGGTCGTGGATGTGGGTCTACCCTCTTATGCCCCGTGTGATACAATGCCATATGTAGGAATGGAGGGATTAAAGAAAGGACCCCGTGACCCGGAGAAGTTCGATTTTTTTTACCTTTTAATGCCCTATTTCAAATCACGTAGAATGATGATGTTTTTACTTTAGTCGCCTAACCGTTTAGATCAACCGTTCGATGTCAGGCCGTATCTTCTCCTAAGCAGAGGTTATTGTGTGTACTAAGGAAATGATGTTATTTTATACTGAAAATTATGTTAAGAATATAAAAAAGGTCGTTATTAAAGTGTATAAGATTTTATTTAATTTCCCGCTGTTCTTTCATGCGAGTATGGATACATTCGTTTAAATGGGTTACACTTTTTCTTTGACGTGGAAAAATTTTGTTATTCTTTTAATAATGGTTATTAAATTACCCGTCTCTGTGTGCAACAAATTTTCAAACTTCAGAAGCACACTGCTTTGTTCGTAAAAGGAAAAAGTTCATGTAAATAAAGTAAGTGTAAGTGTTTCAAGTATTTTCCATGTAGGTAATAGTTTCTTTCCTTGCAGAAATACAAATATGCATTGGTTTATTTGTATGGCCTTGAAATGTGACTCTTAGAAGTATTTCATAATAAGTGTAAAGGGGGGGGGGGGCGTATTGTGTGAAGTGTGTAATGTTTCATTACTTTCCTATTGTTTTTTCTGTGTGAATGCATTCTGTTCAAAAGTAGAATCAGTGGAATTATTATCAGTATTTCATCAGATATTCTAATGATATTTTGCAAATAGGTTTGAATACTTTGGGGAAAAAAATATATATGAGTAATTTTTCCAAAAACAGTCTTTATTATCTGTATAATTTTTGTTTTTGTTTTTCAAAAGATTCATAAATATTGCTGAATTTTTTTTAATACCGTGTATTTCTGAATATAAGCCGCGATCCATGTATATATAAGCCCTTAAGTTCCTTTTTTCTTCAAAAATTTACCCAATATTCGAAATTCGTATGTAGGCGGAATTGAAACGAAAAACTTCCAATAGCTTTTTTTCAAACATGTTGCCATGGAAGAGAAAAGTTTGTTCTACGAGTAAAACTGTGGAATATTTTCCAATCAAATTGCTTTTAAATAAAACTCCATCAACATTTTTTATCTAATACTCCATCGGAAGCTGACGCATTTTTTTTTTAACTTTCTATCTTGTTAATATCTCAGCTGGTCGTACTTTCTGCGCATTTTTTTTGTCTGAACATGTGCAGGAAGAGAATTTTGCATACGGTGCATGATCGTCGACCTTTGTTCCACGTTCTGGAGAAAAAACTCACTAGACGATGATCATATGCATTCAGACATCTGTATGAGAAAATGAGAATTTTATGAACAATTCAGAAACTCGAATTTCGACAACAATTTTGAAGAATTTACGATTTTTTAAGAGTAATATTTCCATTCTAAGTACCCAAAAAATTCAAGATTAAAACCGCTTGCGCATGGCTAACAAAAAATGTTTATTAACAAAAAAAAAAAAAAAAAAAAAAAACCTACGCGTTTAAAAAAAGTTCCAAAAATTCTCGGCTTGTGCACGGAAATATACGGTATTTAAATAGTTCATAACTTTCCATATTATCACAATAATAATATTAAAATCAATGGCGAAATTATATAATTAACTGAATTACTAAATATGATTTTCAGCAAGTTGAAAGGAAACTCTATTACCCCAGGATTTAATTGCAACGTTTGCTTCAAAATCTGTAATATTTTCATATCATTAGCATTTATCCATTTAATCTCTTCCAAATACAAAAAGATCATGTATATTTTGATTTGAATAACAATATCGGTAAAAAAAATTTTTAGAACATTCTACTTTTTTTTGTCAATAATAAACTATCTGCATGCATACGTATTTATAATTCCCTCATTATTTTTATCGAATTTCGTTTATTTATCTTTTTTATTATTATTATTTTGACTCCATCAAATCTTTTCCTGCGCAAATTCTATCCACTTCGTCGTTAGGGTTTTTCATAATGACGTGTCATTCTCTCTTCTCATTATTAACGACATTCTCTCTCTCTTTCTCGTCGAGCCTAATAATCGTAATTTCATTAAAGTCATTCGGATTCCGATAATGAGTTATTAGTCTCGATTTCGTTCATTCCCTTTCTTCATCATTAAGAAATAAATGGCAGGCACGACGAAATGATAGGCCTATGTGACCATTAATCGATGGATGGCAGTCGTAAATGGGTCCAGATCTGGAATGCTACCGTGAAATAGTCAATACTTGCATTCTGTATTTATTGAGATGTGTTTTTGTTTATGTCACATTCTTTTATGGAGTCGTGATGTGGTTTAAGTTTGCTGCTTAGGACCTAAATGCTTAAAGGCGAAATTAAGCAGCATGATTCGACGAAAATTTGATGTGAATTTTCTGCATTAAATCTGTAGGAAATGTCATTATACATCCTAAATTATCTATGAGAAAAAAAAGTAATGGTTCTATTTCCATATTTTTATGAAGGTACTATGTTTTGTTTATTTATGTTGAATTTCATTACCGTTCTGAGGTGAAGGGCAATATTATTATCGGCAGTGGCGCACACAGAAATTTTTCAGGGGAGTCGAGGGTCGAGCCATTCTTGTGTCATACCCAAATACGCTGCCAAGCATATTATTTTGATTTTATCGATTGTCAAGAACAAAAAACAGTAAAAATTATTAATAACAAATACTTAATTAAATTACCAAAATTAATCATTATTTTACGAACTATATACATATGGTAGTGACTTGGTCTGTTAATTTTAGTGTCTTTTCTATTTAAGTTAACACCAGCGGATAATATAAAACACACACATTTATTATTCTCGAGGAGTATCTTAGCCACTACGCCAAAACGATCGTCATCGCGTGGAGGCTATTACTGGTTTATATCGATATCACACCACCACATACACATAAGATAATAATCAATCGAAAAAAAAATCAAAAGTGATGGGTAAAAGGTTTGGACTCCCCTCTCCCTCCTCCTCCTCACTGATTGTTGGGGATAGTTATTAGAGCATGTATAGCCCTGTTGAGCTCTAATCTACCTTTAAGTTTAAGATGGCTGTGATAAATTCTCTGATATCCCGTGCTAATTAAAATAGATTTAAGTGTGGAAAATTTAAATAATTGTGAGGAATTTAGTTTTGAAGAAATTTTTCATTGAAATGTAAGTTTTTAAAGCACTTTAAAAAAGAAAAAAAAAGGTGTAAAATATTTTTAGGATAGTGGGTGGGGCAGGCCTAACCAATCTGGATAAAAAAAAAAAAAAAAAAAAAAAGACCGAATGATGAAAAAATGTTGGATTTGGGTAAGATAACAAGGAAATTTATTGGGCGTCAAAAATGACACTAAAAATATGCTTTTAAAACTTTGAAAATAATCGAAAATTTTTAAAGTGTAAAAAAATTACAAGATCATTAAATTGTACTCCAAAGTTGTGTGGAACTAAAAAAGTGGTAGTTAAGAAATAAAATAAAATGAGTAATTTAGCAGAATTGGGGACTAATCAGAATTTGTCGTGGCTCCTATGAGAATTTATAATAATATTTTTATGTGGGCGGAATATTTTTAATCATCACTTTTATATATATATCAATAAGGAAGAAGCACAACTAGGCAGAATTAGCCACAGTAGTACAATAACAAACTCTTCGCCTTATGAACTAAGATAGCTGGTTTAAACATTGTCTCCAGG
This sequence comes from Trichonephila inaurata madagascariensis, assembly GCA_019973955.1. Classification (NCBI taxonomy): domain Eukaryota; kingdom Metazoa; phylum Arthropoda; class Arachnida; order Araneae; family Nephilidae; genus Trichonephila; species Trichonephila inaurata. The sequence continues at coordinate 28,054 of BMAV01017742.1, read as the reverse complement.
CCAGCCTATCTTCACCTGTAATTTGCCTATACGATTGTAGGGAAAAGAAATGGGAGTATGAATAAATCATTATTAAATTAAATATACTAATGTTAATATTATATATATAAGTAAAATTAACAAGGGAAATCGTCTTAATTAATGTAGAAAAAATTTAATTTTATATGAATATAAAGTACTCTCTCTCTCTCTCTATTAAAACATTGAACAAACACAACATTACGAAACCACAACAATCCCATATATTGGTAATCAGTAATCGACTATCTTGTAGTCTTCCAAATTAACTCTGTTACGATTATTTTAAAGGTACTTTTTAAAAATATATCATTTAAAGTTTATTTTTTTAAAACTATTAAATTAGAATCTATTATATATGGGTTTTTTTTTTTGTATTAACAGGGAGAAATAAAAATGCGCTAAATATATCTTATCCATAATTACTTCTTACTTTAATTGATTAATTTATTTATTTATACAATTTTTTTCAAGTATACATGACGAGCCTTTGTTTTGTGATAAGCCTCATTAGAAATTTTCTTTTCAATCCGTTTTAATTACTGCTACGTTATCTTTTGAAGAAAAAAATAACTCATATATCCGTAACACAAATATCATCTTTCAAACGATGATGTTCTTTGTTGAATTTCAATGCATTTTTTTAAAAGTTTGTAAAAGGAACAATAAATAAGTATGCCCACTGAGAATCATTTTTTTTTTAAAGTTTTATTTTCCCTTTTACTTTTCCATTTTACGTAGTCAGTTCTAATTTTCTTCTTTACATCTAACTTAAGTGAAACAATTTAAAAATAAAGATTAATTCACGTAACTTTTTTTCTTCTTAATTAAAAAGGAAAAAATAATAAATATCTTTCTGCTTGAAGTTGAAAATAATTCGGAGTATTAGTTTCTTTTATCATTTCTGATAATAGAAATTAATAGAACATCCATTCAACTTAAATTTTTAAAAAAAGCATTGAAAAAATAATAGAAATACTTTTTCTTTTGTATTTCGTTTGAAATGTGGAAAACGTAAACACAGTTGAATTTTTTTCAAAAATAATCAGTAATTGTTTGCTATTAGCTTTATTTGATTTAAAAATTTGATTTTTTCCCCCAAATCTACAATTAATTTATCGTGTGAGGTTTTCAATCGTACGTACACTCGTTATTATTATTTATTTTTTTAGTGAATCCAGAGGATAATTGAAGCAAGCTTAATTCAATACGATTAATGAGCTAAAATTTTTCAAAAAGTGAGTCATATGTTTTGTACTGAAAGAAATAGTTGCAGTACTTTACTGTTAATGAAAAAAATTATATATTTTTATTTATAAAGTGACCAGTTTTTATTACGATGAAAAAGAGGACGAAAAATTTAAGGAAAAATTACAAAGTAAATGTATGAAACTTTTTATCAATTTAAAAAAAAAATACGCCAATTACACTTACATTCCTTTTAATTATTTATTTAAAAGAATATTTTTCCATTTAATGATTTTTTTTTTGTCAACATATCATTTTCTAATATATTAACATTCAATCTTGATTTCTCACTTGTCCAAAAATCATTACCAACTTAAAAAACTCTTTCAATTGTGCTGTATTAGTTCCAGGGCAGCACAAAGTAAATTCAACAAGAATAACTAAATTTTCATATGGAATGTGCTCATTTTTGAAATGGTTTTAAGTATTTTCACCCATCTTTTATCAATTTCAACATGTTGATTTTCCGTTTGTTCTAATTTATTAGAATTTAAATTTGCATTCAGTCTTCTTTCTTCTTCAAACAGACAATTGTCATCGATTTTAATATCAGGCATTTCTTTCGATAAAAACTCAACACAATTTTCTATATCTGCCCAATTTACTTGCGATGAAGTCGAAAAATACCATTGAAAATTGTTATTTCCTGTGATATTTGTTTCAGACCATTCTTCGGCATATTTCAAACATGTTTGGTTCGTCTCTGAATCCAGATATTAACAGATCAGTATTAAAATATTGAAAATGAGGGCGACACTTTTCGAGGAAGGAATGAACCTATAAAAGGAGGACTGTCCACCCTAAAGGAGGACGGTTGGTCACCTTATTATTTAGCAATGATGAATTTAGAGAAAAGGAATTACCTCCATAGACGGACATTCTTTTATTAGAAAATATATTTGACTCTGAATAATCTGAAAAAATCATACTTGTGACGCTTTTTATCTTATTGTTTTACTCCTAATATTTTACATTGATTTTGTGACTACGGAAATAAATTTCGTCTTAAGGTTGCTTGTTTTTGGAGGTTTTGTTGGTGAGCTGCTGGTGGTTCATGTCGCGTGTTATAGTTACTTGAGAACTATTGGCGACGGGTTTCGTAATCTTGAATCAAATGACAAAGACGACACATATCCTAGCACCCCACTGTCCAAACTTCCACACCACTTTAACATGAGTACTTAAGCCTGACTGATTTAACGCGCAACAGCCGCTCTACATGGGATGGCACCAGGAGATTTAAACCCACGACTTGACAGACTCACCTCCAGCCACGAGTTCGTGATCATCGACATTCGAGAATATTTGGTCAAAATTCTCCACAATAAATGCTGTTAATTAAATCTGAATTCCGCTATTGAATTTATGTTAAAAATGCCTCGATATTTTTTCTATAAAAATTTTGTTTGTGTTGGGATTCCGGTTCTTAAATTCAAACGTTAAATTCAACAGCTTTTTCAGTTTCGTTATCATCAAACATGACAATATTTCAGAATAGAATATATATTGTTGAGATTTTAGAAGGATATTTGTGTATATAAAGAAAATGATTTAAATACTTTTAGATAGATTGAACTTGGAAAAACAATCGGTAATTCGCGCGAATTAATATGGAGCTGTCGTAAATCGGTAAAATAGCTCGATTTGGTATCTCGAAATGTGTAAACAGACCTGTTTTGAAAATAAAAATAATGTCGAAAAATGTATTTAATGTATACCTATTAAAAATAAATTATTATTCATGTAGCTAGATAATTTTATTTTCCGACAAACGTTATTTTTTTTCTTTAAATATTTAGCTTGAGTAGAAAATCTGGATTTGTTTAGTCTGTTAGTTCTATTCATTTACTATTTATTCTACCAAGGTCTCTTAGGATATTTATACTTCCAAGATACACAAAAACAAGACTGCAGTCTCCTTGGCATCAAACACACAAGTAAATAAAACAAGTATCATAGTCTCATTCTCATTTGTTTCTTTGTAAAATGGTACATTTTCTTCATTTCCTTAAGTCAAGAGCTCCATTCTTAGGTCCTATTTTAATGAGGTGGAAAATCCGATCCATGGCAGGCATGCTTAAGCAGCAAGGCCTTTTTATCTTCATTGCTTACAAAGAGCTTAACTCCGGTCATGCTGTGCCATTGCTAAAAGAAAAGAATTCAAGAAAAACAGCGCAGTTAGTGGCTTTTTGTTATCATTTTGACGAGCAAGAGATTGACCAGAGAAAAGCTCCAGGAGCATTAGTTTTTCGTTTCTTTTACTTTTTATTTTGTCCTCTGTCTTCTTTCTTGATGTTGTGTTATTAACTGCTACGGTGAGGTTGAAAGGGGCTGCTCTCTAAATTACCAAAGGGCATGCACGTCGTTCGATTTCATTTACGACTGCACAGATGTGTATGATGCTAATGGATTTTGATAGTATCTTTTGAAGATATTTCCTTGGACATTTAGAAACTAATCAAAATTGATTCTCTTTGCAGCGGTGTTCAACCTTTTACACTTTGGGGAACCCTTTGAATTTACCCTTTTTCTTGAAGGAACATCTATGTCTAAGAGCAGAAAAAATGGAATATCTAAGTTTTATCCTGCTCAAATTTACACAAAATTATTTGCATCTTTATATATTTTCTCACTATACTAACTTCTTAGTAAGATAATGAAAATAGGGTAGTTAATGTTTTTTCCCCTAATATAAATGCTATGGATAATAAACAAAAACAGCAATATTTTTAGATTATAACAAATTAATAAGAAGAAAAACATTTTAATGGTTTGGCTGAATCAAATGACATTACATGTTTCGCAACTCCTTTGGCCATTTCAGGATATTCTTTTGACTTTTACGAAATGTAACCTTCATGTGACTTTTAGGAAATTTAAGATTTTATTTTATCCGTAAAATATTTACTTATATTTATTTTTACAAGTAAACTGCCTTTAAGAATTCAATTTTTTATAAAAATTATAATTTTACTAAAGTTTTGGCGCATTGCTTCACTTGCATAAACAACCCATGTCGAAGTTCTAGGGAATCCTAAGGTTCCGTGGAATCCAGGTGGAAGACTTTTGCTCTGCTGGATTAATATTATAATGGTTATGTACTTTTTTGTCGCGTTTAATGGTTCCTTTGAATGAAACATTTATGCTGTCACTTTTATTCTTAAATTATTTTTTTTAAATAATTGCTAACGTATAATTTTCATCATCCAGTTTGTTCCAGCAGTTTCTTAGAATATTTTATCCTAGCGCCGTGAATACAATTTACCAAACCTACACACATATGTTCAACACGAAATGTATATCTGATTAGAAGACTTTCGAAAACCCATCGCATTTCGCTTTGTGACTCTATGTACTTTAACACAAACGATGATTGATCTTCTTCCACGGCTCGGTGTACATTATTTTCACATTTCTCGACATACCATCCATAAATCCGTTGACAAGCTGTCAAAATTCTTTGAACCATCTGTCCATTCGCCCTAAACCAAACCTACATTTCACTTGCAGTTTACTGCAGAAGTTTATTCCTTTTGTCCGACTGTTGCTATGTCTAGGTACACCTTTTTTACCGACACGGAGCAAGTTTTCTGTTGGAGGGAAGAAAGCAAGAAAGAACCTGCCCATATGTTCCACCTAGGAAATGCCTTTTGTGTGGATTATGTTTGGAAACTGCTCCGATTTTTATTTTCTCTGCAGGGGTTCGCTCTGTAACAGTGGGACCCTTTGTGTCCATTGAGTAGAATTCTAAGGCCTCCTGCCATTGCCTCCCGAGGATCTACATGGTTAAATACCGGGGTCTTGTTGTGGGTTGTCCCGCTTAGCAAAGGTTAACGATGTCTTTTTATTACGCCGAAGTGACGTTAACGATGTATTCGATTTCTTATTTACCAGCTGCTGTGCCGCGCGTTAGGTGTTCTCTCTGGCATTGACGTAATGAGGTATAAAGTGGCACAAAGCAAGCGCAATATAAATATCCATAAATAGGTCCAGCTATTTTGGTGCATAGCTATAGCCTTTGTTTTCTATTCAGATGCAATGAGTAGGAAAATAAGTACGAATAATACTCATTGTGTTTAATTCGTTAAAGAATTGATTGCATTATGCTTTGCTGAAATATATTTTTAAATAAAATATTAACGTTGTTTTGTCCGAGTTCATGTGGTGTAAGCTTTAAATGGTTGAATTGGATCAGTAACTTTTTTTTTTCTCTTTTATTTCGCCTTTGATTAAGAATTGTTTGTTGAAAGCTTTTGTATTTATTGTTGTATGGTTGCCATCTTTCTTATTTGTTTCCCTTTGATAATTCAATAGAGATCGGATAATTTTTATGGAAATTACTGCTATTTTGTTTTATTGACATTATCTTAGAATTTTTTTGTATCACCTAACTGTTTTTTCAGTCTCTATTATTTCTCTATTATTTAATTTAAAATTTAATATGCATTTTAAAACATCACATTTGAAAATTCTTGAACTGTGTTCTAAATAATAAAATATGAAGGAAGTTATGGTGGTTATTAAGTTGTAAGGGAGACTTGAAATCACAGGATTCAAATTTCATTAAATGACGATTCAAGAGTAGGAGATTTATTAGTTTATGTCTTTGATAAATATTTAATAAATTGCATTTGTAGGTTTTTTTAATTATTGGAGACTATTTTTTTAATTAGTAAATACTTCATCATTGTTATTGAGGGTCTGGAAATTTCTACATCTTATAATAAATCACTTCTGATATTTAAATTTGACCTTTTCATTTGTAGTGAATTGAAAAAAAATCAATTATATTTCTCATTCTTTAAATATACATTAGACAGTAGCAAACCAAAGAATGTTTCCAGAAAAATTTTATCCTTAATCTCTTTTAAAAGCAAAATTTATTTTTATCTTGAGCTTAATACGTTAATCCTTATCACGTAATCTTATTAACGTGTCAAGTTCAGGTGTTTTGGATTGATCCGATACCAGATGTTTTCCAGATTTCTTTTGACTGTATTTCAACACAAAACAACATCACAGCTTACTTAAATTTCGAAATTGTTTACCACCTTTTAATTTCCAGCAATAATGCCAACGCCGCTGACGTATCGCCTCCATCTATCACAAAAACCACAATATTTATCATCGGCTTTCGAAGGCGTTACTTTTCCGCCCCGGAAATATCAACCCCTCATCATATTGCACAGCTAGACCACAAAAATGTTGGTTGACAATTCATCTTAGGGACATTTTTCATGGAATTACCGTGAGGGATGCAATTGCTAACCCACTTAGCATGCAACGCTATTCTGCTGTACCTGAACCACAAGATTCATAATCACAGCATTACGTATTATTTGTCCTAATCAATAATTTTCGTTTCCCTGGTTTAAAAGCAGCCTTATTGGAGCCCCGGGGCTCTCTAAGGCTTGGTTAATCGTGCTCTGTGATGCGAGACGAAACAACGGTTTATGAGTAAGTAGAACCCGGAATAAATATTTCGGGTCGCTGTTAAGTCCGTTTGCAGTCCGTTCGATACCTCATTGTTATAATTTAATGCGTCTCTTCAGGCAACACTTGAGTGGCTGGAATTTCTATTTTCGGGAACAGGAGGATTTGTAGAAAGATGTATGGTCACGATGTGGTTTTCTTTCTTTGTGTTTTATGTTTTGGTTCTCTTTCAGGCGTACCGACGAAAATTTCGGTTTCTGAATGTATTCGTTATGTACAATACAATAGAAATGGAATAAGTTTATGAAAAATTTATATATTGTAATTGATATTAGTTTCACGAGTAATATATATATATCGATTCTATCAATTGTGTTTGTTGTTATGAGTTAATTTAACCCTTTATGTACCGACGGTACTTATAAGTACCACTCACTTTAAAATTACATAGAATAAACATTTTCACGAATATTCTGACGATACTTAGCAGAAATATTCCTTGAAATTCACTCTTCCAAGATATATGGCAGCACGGGTTCTATGATGATTATTTTAGCAGGGAAGGCGAATAGTTTTATAGCAGAAATTGCGTTTTCAGCGGATTGCGAAGATTAGCATTTTTGTCCCGAAAAAATACTTAATGTCAAAATTTAAGTGTCTTTTTTTTTGTATGTTAATAAAGACCTTAGAAAACTATTTGATTATTTATTTTAAGTGAGCAGTATATATAATTAATTTTACTGTTGAATATATTTAATTAATTAATTAGGTCTAACGGATTAAATTTCCTCAAATTGAGTATTTTGTTGATGTATTTCCCTTAATTTTCAATGTAGTGATCCAAAAAAAAAAAGTATTTCATGAAAAAAACTGCAGTAAATCATAATGCGGTACATAAAGGGTTAACAAAGCTACTATTTTAGAATTTAACCATAATATTTACAATTATTTTTGATTTCTGACAGAGGATACAGAAACATTTGTGAATGTTATTTTTCAACCCTCAGCCTGCTATATTCTTTGTATGCCGTACCATCCGTATTGAACTTTTAGTGGTTCTTTATACTTTAATGTTAATTTTAAATTTTCTTTTATATTACAAGCTTTATATTTGTTAATTGTGTTTGATTATGTTTTGGTTATTGTTCGTAAGGCTTCTTTATGTATATAATCATGCATCAAATACTAAATTTCCATAAATCTAATAATGAAAAATAAACTCTAAGCAGAAATATAGCAAGGCATTTTAGGTCACAATTAGATGTCCACAATAATATAATAGAAAACTTTTAATCTTAGAAATCAAGAATATAGAATTAAAATTAGTTGTAAAGCTCCAACCTTTCCCTAAATTTCCCTAATTAACATCACTGGGAAGAAAAGAATAGAAAATAGTATATAAATAATTTAACTAATTTCTGAAAATACTTAACTCAATTATTATAATAGCAACATAAAAGTCTACACCCTATTAGAAACAAAAAAAAGTGATAAAATATTTGGGAAAAATCAAATTTAAAAAATAATAAAAGATGACTTTTGAGCAGCAAATATTAAGCGAATTCGAGTTCGTTAAAGCATCCATAACAGGGAAGGAAATAAAGAAAAATGTTCAAAAGTTCTTTTAAAAGAATTATAAATTTAACATGAAAGATACGCAAACCATATGTAAATTTTAAATGTATTTGATTTGGAAGTACAAAATGTCTGTATATAATTAAAAAAAATAAGAGGTTTATAGAATTTAAAAATTACCAAATAAAATAAATGATGCCACATCTAGCGAAAGCAAAATGGTAAAGGGTACGGAGAATTTAGAAACAAAAACTAATTTAAAAGCAAATAGTAAAAAAGAAAAGAAAATCTTATGAGAAACCAAGTATATTGAACTTATTACGAATGTATGGAAAAAGAAAATTAATCAGATAGTCATGATCTAAACAGTTAACTAAAATTGTTACATAGTAAATAATTAAGAATAATATTTCTATGAATAGAAAGATGAATTTTTCTGTCAAAAATATTATATACTATTTAATTTACTGTCTATAACATTCAAAATTATATCAAGGCAATCCGTTATACGTGGGTTATCGTTAGTTTTAATTTGGCTCAGATAATTAAGAGAAAAATCAATACTAAGAATATATTCATTATTTTTACCAAAAACAATCAAATCGCACTATTCGTTTTTTCTTATTCATTTATTTATAACCATTATTCTGATAGTAATATATTCGTATTTCCATTAGGCACGAGAAAAATTATTTACGCATTTGTGCACTTAGTCATTTTTTTTTATAAGATAATTCAGTAGTGTAGTGTATAAATTTCTAAAAAATATATTAATTCAATTTTTCACCATCATTCTCCTTTTGAATTTATAGGAATGCGGTTATAAATAGTTTGATAATTTCATTCCCTTCTGAATAATCTATTTCTCCCTCTTCAAGAATTGGAGCAAAAATATTTAATACATTTTTGAATTCAAAATTAGTACACTGTTCTTCAATCATTTTCACTGTATCTAACGACATAAGGAAAATGTCCTGAATCCATAGGAATTCAAAATTCTTGCTGAAAAATATTTCCCAGAATATGTTTTTGATGTCAGCCGCTGAGAAAGAAAAAAGAAACTTCAAAAAGAAGGGAAAGAAAAAAAATACTTTTTTTGCGTAACATGCCTCATCTAAACTGCAACATTCTGATCCAGAGGAAGGGAGGGGAGAAAAAACGCGCGTCGCAATTTTCACCCCTGAAATACAATATCGTCTGTCTCGCTACCGAGCAAGAAGACGAGAAGGGCTTCGATGAGTATTGAGTTGCTGAGGGGTGTACGAAGAAGGAAGGGATGCTGGCAGGGGTGTTGAAAGATCCGCGTGTGGATAATGACCATCGGAATGAAGACATTTTCTCTCACTGGAAGCATTCTCTTCGTTGTTATTTGGACAGCTGCTACACTGTTTCTAGGTTCTGGGGAGGGGAGAGGAGATGTAAACAGTTCCCAGTAGACTTTGTTTGGGCTTAGGAAACAAAATTCTGAAATTTAGTAGACAGTAGTGTTCTGTGTTGGAATAAGTTGTTCTGTATTGAGTAAGGCATGCCGCTTGTGCTTGTGCATGGAGTTTGAGGTTTGTCATTCATCTTGTACCCGGCGGCTGTTAGTGTCATTTTTTTTTCTTTCTGTATTTTATATATAAACAAAGCGGAATTTTCTCGTATGACTGTACTAATTTTTTTTTCTTACCAGCATGTTCTACTATTAATTTTGTGCCATAAATATTGTCACTATTAACGCCAGTTTACATTTATTTTAAATTTAAGTGACATTTTTTTATTGCTGTTATATTTTTTTGTTGTAAAGAGGTACATAGAATTGAGCTGTTTTAGAGATCACCTGATGAATTTCGGAGAAAAATTAAAACAGTAGATCATTTCCCAATTATTTAAGTTCGTTGTTTTTTGTCGACTTCTTTAAAAAAATGTTTGTACTTATTAAAATAATTATCTACAATGGTAGAACTTTATTTATACACCTTAATGAATCTATAACTCGATAGAATCTACTGAATACTTTTTACATTATGGAAATTGCTTAGGAGATGAAATAGTCATTTATCGATAAATATTTTAATGTTCAATTGGACTACAGATATTTCTATTAATAAAATTAGAATAATGAAATAATGAAACTTTTATGTTTTTTTTCTTTCTGTTTCTCTTTCAGTATGTTGACTGATTAATAAGCAAATTATATACTGTTCAAACGTTCTGCGTATTTAATTAATTTATCAAACATGCACTTAATTTCTTATGTATAGTGAGAAAGGTTCAAGGACATTTGAATAAGAAATAATGTGTAACATGCATTGTAATTCTGCTCTCAGTACTAAACAGTGGCGCCCACAGGAATTTTTCAGGGGGGAGGTCCAGGGGGTCGAAAGTCCACCATTCTCGTATCGTACTCCAATACGCTACGCTACCCAACATATTCTTTTAATTTTGTCGATTTTCGGGAACAAAAAACAGTAAAAAGTTAATTATTGTAAAAATAATTAGCATTAACTAATAAAATTAATTATTTTTATAACAAATACTTAGTTAAATTTTACGTATTATATACGTAGGATTATAATCAATCGAAAAAATAATCAAGGGCTTTGGGGGGTGGGGGTTCCGGAACGGGGGAGTTGATTGATTGAGTGAATATTAACGTCGCACTGTTCAGCTACACGAGGGCTTTTGGCGGCGGACCACGTAATTTTGAATCTTGGTCAAGTGACGTGTGGACGACACCTGAGCTGGTACCCCCTCTAATAACTACCACACCAACGGGAGGACGTTTCAGCTCTCGACAGATTTAAAGTGCATCGCTGTCCTACACGGCGGGTCTTTAGTGGTACTGGGCTCGAACTCGTGGCAAGGCAAGCCACGATCCGACACCCATACCACTCGGCTACTGCGGCCACCCGGACCGGGGGCTACCCCTCCTTTGTGTGCGTCACTGGTACTGAAGCATCTTCAGAAAATACGAATTTGCATGCCCATTTTTCTGTAATTGAAGCGTATTTCTGTTTAAAATACGAAAATGGCATCCTGTAACATTTTTCGTTCGTTACATATGTATCATGTTGCAAATGTGTTTCGGGACATGCAGAAAAACTGAACTCACTTATAGGATCCAGAGTCCTCATACAATAGATTGAGAAGCATATTTATGAAAGACGTGAGTAACGAGGACTTTAAAAATCGTCATTACTTGCTTCCAAAAGTATTTAAAATGATCAAAATAGTAATCTCTTCCTGAAAAGTATTCTAAATAATCAAGCCAGTTTCGCAAGAAACTTTCAGAGGGTTTATGTGCAGTCACTGTATCGTCCATCTTTATTATATATGATTTTTTTTTAAAAAAAACCTTCTATATAATATACCCTTATTTTTTCAAAGCTTGAGCGTTGATAAATATTGCTTCTAAAAAATATTGTGAAAAAAAAATCAAAATTAGCAAAAATAATCAAAATTTTAAGCTTTTGTGTGCAAAATTAGAAAAACACTTTGCTGTTTGTTCAATTTTTTTGTTGAACTAGATCAGGGGTGGCCAACCTTTTTGGGAAGAGTGACACTATTTGATACAAAAATAATTATGCGTGCCACTTCCAACTTTTCTGACAAACAAATATGGAAAATTGAAAAAATGTTATTTACATGCTTATTATGGGATTTTTACGCAAATAGCACATTGTTTAATGCAAGTCTATATGTAGTCAAAATTTAAAAACCATGTAATAATAAACTCTCTTAAATGTGATAAACATTTTACAAGTTCAATCAATTAGAAAAGTATAAAATAAAAATGAGTGTGATTTGAATAATTTAATTCAAAATAATCATTAAACGCTCAGTATCTACTTAAAGTGACTTTTTAATTACTACTTTTTTTTTACCAAGTCATCTACATTAGGACTAGCTCTTACAGATGCTAACAAAATTAGGCTATTATAGGGGCACATTAGCTCGTTTTGATATATTTAATTTATTATGTTCATTGCAGAAAAATATTTATTCTCAAGCATATATTGATCTAAATTTTGAAGTTTTTTATCCGAGACAACCTCACTTCAATAAAGTGGTAAAAAATGGTTATTTATTATATTTTCAAAATTTTATAAGTTTTCAATAAGTCTCGCGGGTCATTGTCAACTCTATCGTGCCACACTGTGGCACGCGTGTCATGGGTTGGCCGCCCCGAAACTAGACATTAAAGAAAGAGGTATTTGTTTTTCGTTGTTTTTTTTCCACGCTGTAGAACTTAAAATGTACTTTTACGAAGTTACAAACTGCTTTTTGCAAAATTTGAAAAACAATGTATATCTATACACACACAAATTACAGGATGCATATATCTATCCTATAATTTGTTGAATCGGACATATTAACAGAGGTTGCTGTTTCCCTTTTACTTCTAATCCAACTTCCCTGATGGGCAAGTGCGAAACATTAATCCATCTCTTCGCAGCATTCATAAATAATGTTGCCTCTTGTTGCAGCCATTGTGGTCACCCGAGATTCCCTAATTTTCTCTGCGGAACCATTAAAAGTTAAGTCGGGGAACATTTTTCATATCCAAACTGCCCCATACATAAGCATTATAGCGAACGAGAGTGATTCGGGTCCATCGAATCAACTGGTCACGTTCTGCAGTTGCTGTAATGCAGTTTGTAAAGGAAGCTCTCCAGGGGATTGGTGGAGGTTCTCGCACGTCTTGGAAGTACCTCGTAACCTCCTGGAATCGATGCTGGTGCAGAAATCAAGAGAGAAGAGGAAACTGTGAAGTTCTTTCTCTGACGTTCTTAAAATCGTGTCTTCCCAGAGGAATAAAAGTTTACTCTGTTGGAATTTACTGTTGAAAAAAAAAATTACTTGTCGTGGAGTTTCTGTGATCAGCTTGAAAATTTTTTGGGAGCTTTTGAAATGAAATTTCTTTTCGGAAGGATAGGGAATTAATCTTCATTATGTAAAACAGAAAGTTAAATTAAAAAACAAGTAATGTAAAAAAAAACTTTTTTTAAGTCAATTCCTACTTAGATCAACAAAGAAAAATGTTTATGTAGCTACTTTTTATTAAATAGTTACAATTAATATAAATATGTATATACATAGGACAGAATCACAACATTAAGTGGTAATTAATTTTTATTAATTATCATTAAAGTATCGTATTGCCATCCACAGTTCAACTGAATGCTTTAACACGTGAGAAAGAAACCTTTTCAAGTTTTGACACAAGTCGCCAAAAGGGTCGCTAAGTCGCCAACGTGGCTGTGTATTTGTAATTCTTTAAATAATTAGTTTTAATCAATTAATTTTTATTAATTATGATTAAATTATTATATTGTCATTAAAAATAATCATGTATATAAAATTCCAGCTCAAATGAGTGCTTTAAAATGTATTTTATTAACGATTGAAAATTCCACCAAGATAAATAAATAAATAAGTAAGTAAACAAACAAATAAATAAATATATAGAGAGTGTGAGTTAATAGTAGGAATTGAAAAAGAATTGTATTGGCATTTTGTTGGTGCACGGGGTTAAGTTTTTAAGGAAAACGTCATTCAGACTTTTCAAATAAAAAATTAATGTTTGGCAAAGATTGCAAAATAACGAAATTAGTAATTCAATTAACAACTACAAAAAATCGTCTGCATTATTATTTAATATTGGAAAATGTAAATAATTTTAAGGTGAAAACAAAATGTCTTCTCTCAGTCTTGCTTGGATCGTGAAGCCAGTGATAATAATTGAATTCTATAAAACTTTTGCCAGTTGTCTGAAATTATCATTTTCCTTGCCTCTTACTTTTCCTGGTCGTATTCTGTTTTTCTGACTAGCCTTTATGCATTTTTTTTTTATCTTTTATAATTTTTAGCGGTGTAATGAATATATTGTAATGCCTCTCTCGAACATAGACGTATTCAAGTATGCTGGTATATTAAGTAATTTATGTTATTGAAAAAGAGCTGTGGATTTAGATTTGGAACTCTCACCGATTGAAATATCCCTCAATATTAATATTTGTGTTTTTACGTGATATCTATATATTTTTACCCTTTAATAATACATTCTTCACATGTAAAATATTTAATGAGCACATCAATTAATTGATGTGTTTGTAGAATTTGTTATTTAAAGGTAAAATATAGGAGGTGATATTTATGTTTTTTACTGGTAAGTATTAATTAATACAGTATTAAGAAATACATATTAAAATCTGCGCTGCCTATGCGATGAGAGAGTCGAAATGTAATATTATTTATGAGGAATTTTAACTTTCTTAAACTTTGTGTGTCCCTTTGAATGGGAATCATTTTCATATGTAAGATTTCTTGATCATGACTAGATTTCCTTTTCTTTAAGCAAATGAATTAGTTACTCAAACAATTTTTCATATGCTTTTTTTGTTTGTTATTTTTCAGAAAAAAATATTAAGCATTTGAGTCAGTCGAAAAATTTATATGTATGAATGAAATGTATTCTATGAAATATTATTAACTTCATTTTTTGCATTAACTATTCTTTAGTTATTCATATTAGTTTAGTCGATTTTCTTTTTTAAAGCAGAGAAAATATATTTGTTTCGTATTCTCTATCAATTAGGATATTTTTAAAAATGCTCTGTGGAATATATCAATACAAAAATAAATAAATCCTTTTAGTGGAATTTTTTGTAAAAGCTTTAGAAGAAAAATAATTCACTTACTCAGATTTTGTTTAAATATTTACAAAGTAAAAAAACAATAAATGTGCTTTTTCTTTATTTATTGAAAAATAAATTAGCGTTTTTCGTTCCGTATTAGAAAAAAAAATCCAAAACCACTAGCAGTAAGTAAATAAAACAATAAAAGAAGAAGATATAAAATAAATTGATTTCTTTTTTGAAAGGAGAAGGGGTTCTTTTCTGATTTTACGAATAAAAAAAAACTAATATTTGTTTTTTCAGCTTTTACCTATTGGTTGCATAAAATATTTGATAGTATTAGCTGCTCAGAAAAATAATTTTCTGTGGCATTTTTACAGAATCTTTTTTTTTTCTCCTCACCAAAATTTTAATCTTTGGAATCGGAATAATGATTTAATCCCCCTCAGACCAAATATTTTACTTTAATCTTTTCCAAAAAATTTTTCTTCCTTTCCTGTTCTAATTAAGTAGCTCTTGCATGCAAATGAGCAATAAAAAAAACTTAATTAATCTCCTATGAAAAGCCATTAAGTTTTTAAATCTTTTTCCCTACTCTTTTTCTTTACCACATTCTAAGTGAAACAAAACCAGTCTTCTCTTTTAATAACGCAGTATTTTAATTCGCAGAGCACGTTCATCAAGAAATGAATTTGTCAAAAACCCCCAGACAAAAGGATAAAGACTAGAATTATAATCCTCTCTTACAGAGCTTTATAAAGCTCACAATCAAACGGTTAACTCATCTTTATAAGACCCCCCACATTAAAAGCTTCCATTTTATCAAAACCCACGCTCATCTTGGGCTTCCTTTTATCTTTCGGTGAGTGACTGGAACAGACCCTCTCCTTGTATGTATCAAAATAATTCCCAAAGATCTATCCAAATTAATGAAAGCCAGTCAACTTGCTTTACTTTACACAGCCAGCAGGCATGCTGAAAATTTTCTACTTCGCCAAATCCCGAAAACTTTTGTCGGCGTAAAACTTTTCCCTGGAAAAGTTGGGGAGGGATGAACAGCGTGAGATCTGTGCTGAAGTAACTGCAAATTAATCACGGTGCACTAGATTAAAGGGATTAATAAGTTAAGTAGGCGGCCTTTCTACCGACTGCAAGGGTTATTTATTAAGTT
Organism: Trichonephila inaurata madagascariensis; assembly: GCA_019973955.1. NCBI lineage: Eukaryota > Metazoa > Arthropoda > Arachnida > Araneae > Nephilidae > Trichonephila > Trichonephila inaurata. Next base: position 11,986 of record BMAV01017742.1, on the reverse strand, counting down.
AAAAGAGAGCAGGGCTGTAAAAATAAAGATACCTACTCCCTCTAGAGACAGGAGTTGGAGGGAGGAGGTTGCGTCAGATTGGGTAGTTTTAAATTCTCCCCAGAGGCTAATTGGGCTGTCATGTGTGTCCTTAGGATTTGTTTGCGACATTAGAAAAGACTGTTCTGTTTGTTCCCTTATAGACTGTGTTACGGAGTTGGTATAACTTGTATTAAAAAATTACCCCCTCCCCGTGCTACTGTACATTTAAATTATTGTAACACTTTTGATGGAACACATTCCAAGGTAACATTTCTAATTATAATTTTATATCGAAAAATATTATAGCAGTTTTTGAATAAAGGTAATCGAAACTGGTGTCACAATTACAATATATGTATCATTTTAGGAAAAGTTCATTTCGATATTATGTAAGGCAGTGGCGTTCACGGCAATTTTTCAAGGGTCGGAAGTCCATCATTCTCGTATCGTGCTCCAATACGTTGCCCAACATGTTTTTTTGATTTTGTCGATTTTCGGGAACAAAAAACAGTAAAAAATTAGTTATATTGAATAAATAACTAGCATTAATTAATAAAATAAATTATTAATAATGAAAATTAAATTTTACGTACTGTATACAGGATTAAAATCAATCGGAAAAAAAATCAAGGGCTTAGGGGGGGGGTCCAGACCCGAGGACCCCCTCCCCCCTTGTGTGCCACTGATGCAAGGTAATAATTCTAACAATATGTCCTTAAATTTCCGTTCGATATACCAAGCGAATTAAAGTATCAAGTCATAATCGTTATTTGTATGTATGTGTGTAAATATGGCATTCGTGGGTTTCAAACGGAAAAAAATTATTTTTTTCTTGACATAAATAAAAAGAAATTTACTTTAATCGCAACACCTTAAACGTTGTACCGTTTTATGATTTTGACCCATTATTCGCTAATGTTCCATTTCTGGGATACATTTTCTTTTTCTTTAATACAACTGCAAGTTCTAAATAAAATACAATTAGTTATTTAATTTATTATTATTATTCTTATTTTGTGTTTTTTAATTGCAATGGATAATGGGTTAATACAATGTTTTTTGTTGTTAATACTTTTTGATAAAAAAAAAATTTAAGATTTGATTTATTTTAAATAATAAAAGTTTAAAGTTGCCCTTCACCTGTTTGATAAACTTCGTAAGATTTTTGCTCTTTTGAATAATCATCAATAAAGGCACAACTACAGTATTATGTGCAGTATATGCGCATATAAATATTGTAATTATTTTAAATGTATTATTACTATTCGGTAAAAAATATTGAGAGTGGTAAGTTTGTTCTTTAAATAATGCAACGGACCTCTTTAGGGGGAACTTGTAGCATTTTATTAAAAAGTAAATAAAATTTCTAAAAAAAATTCTAATATGTTAATATTATTTAACATAATTTTTTTAAAAATTTTAAAAAAAATGTTAAAAAATAAAAAAAAAAAAAAAAAAAAAACCGCTGACCGTTTCTAAAAATAGAATAAAAAATAAAATATTGTTATTTATAGTAATTCAAATTTGTTCGCTCCCATTTTAATGCTCTTAAATGACTTGAATAAATTCTGAGCAGTACCATTTTATTTTTTTACACCTTCATTAAAATGAGCTATTGTTTCTCAGTTTTACCGCTAGAGGGCTAGGTTAGTATTTAAAAAAAGCTTAATTCCTGAGATAGTAGTATAAGTGGGTATATATATAGGGGGACGTGATTTGATGACCTTTGAATATGGGGTGATAATAGGAGCTGGAATGCATGGAACACGTATTAGACTAACCGCCGTATTAGTGAAAAGTTCATGAAAAGAGACGTAGTGAAAGTGTATCAAAACTGGAATGCCAGGTGAAAGACTGGATCTGGATTGGTAAATTGGGGAGATTGCTGAGCGGTGAATGATAGGGCGCAACAATCTTCTGAATTTTGAAAGAAAACATAATGGCAAACAGTGCAGCAAATTGCATCATATTGCAATCATGGATTGTCTCAAACTATATTTGAGTGCAGTGTTCTGTAATATGCATCGTACGAACTTGGAAGCCAAGGGCCAAACATCACCATTATAATCTGTAGCAAGCTAGATGAAATATCTGAAATTCGCTGTGTAGCTCGCATGAATTAGACGAATATTATAAAAAAAAATTAATGTGGTTCGATGAATTCCGTTTTAAGTTACATCATGCAGGTGGGCCAGTTAGACTTTGTTGAAAACGGCCCGAAAGCATGGACTGAATGCTTTGCTCCAACTCTTAAAGCTGGCAGATGCAATTTGATATTAGAATGAATGTTCTCTTAGCATGCTCTGAGCCCTTTATTTCGTGTATATGGATATTTGAATAAGACGTAATTCTTAAACATCATTGCTGACCAAATGTATCCTGTAATGTAGATGATTTACCCTAATGGCAATAGGTAATTTAAACAGGATAATGCGTCCTAACATACTGCTGGCATTGTACAGGTTTTATTTGAAGAACATCATTAAAGACAAGATGATTGTGTTGAATTGGACCCAGAAATTTTCAGATCTCAACTTGTGAAATAGGTTGAATTAGCCATCCGACATCTTGATAGACGACCATCTTATCTCACCCTATTGGAAAGTGCTGTTCTTCAAGCATGGGCTTAGATATCACACACAACATATCAACGTTTTGTAGAGTCTATGCCAAGAAGAATCAAGGCTATATTAAAGACAGAAGGTGGTTCAACGAAATATTGATGAGGTGATCATAATAGAGGTCATTCGTAATGTCTATGAATAAAGACTGAAAAAGCTTTCAAATGTTATCTCTATCAATTATGATAAATAGCATAAAAATTGAATCTCAAAAGAAGCAGTTTTCGAGGAAGGATTTTTCTTTGAAAAGTTATTTGAATAATTATGAAATACTGATTTTTTTTTATTTGCTTGAAGTAATCAAAAAATATTTTAATGTTTAAAATCTTTGAATATTTATTTATTCAAATAATATATTCAAACTTATATAAAGTTTAGATTTTTTAAATTAAAGTAAAAACAAAATTTATGATATACACAGTTTTTATCAAAACGGTATAAATTTATGGACGTCTTTATGGATCAGGTATCAGTATTATTTTATACTTTGTTATAAGTACTATATCATTTTGCTGACTTTTTTGGCATTGTAATAAGCGTGTATATATATGAGGTGTTGAGGAGGAAAAATTGTAACCATTTCAATAACTGACTCTTAAGGTATCCTACTACGTTCGGAACCGGGATTTTAAAAAAAGCGCATAAATGGATATATTTAATGATATGTAGCGACACTTAGATTAGAATACATGTATAAAATTGTTTTAAGGACATTTTGACAAAATTTTTTTATTTAAATACGATATTTTGTCCAAAAATTAAATTAGAAGAATTTTTTTTTCAAAATGATCTCCTTTTGTGAAAAATGCTTCTATTATAATAATATTTTGCCTGCATATAGCTCAGACCTCTTTATAGAGGCTCAACTATAATTTTTGAAAAATTCACATTATTTTCAGAGTTACAACCCATTGAAATAATTATCAGCGTTTTTTTCTTAAAATTGCTCCCCTCTGTTGTCGTAAAACATGGATAAACCCACTTCTATATATAAGTTATATATTTCAAAATTCTAATTGAGACTCTGTAGAGAGAGGTCTGAGCTATGTACAGGCAAAATATTATTATAATAGAAGCACTTTTCACAAAAGGAGAACATTTTGAAAAAAAATTATTCTAAGTTAATTTTTTGCCAAAATATTGTATTTAAATAATTTTTTTTTTGTCAAAATGTCCTTAAAATAATTGTATATATGTATTCTAATCTAAGTGACACTAAATATCATGAAAATTATCCATTTATGCGCTTTTGCAAAATCACGGTTCCGAACGTAGTCGGATACCTTAAGTCTAAAAAAAAATTTTTTTTTTCTGAAACATTTACTTTTTTTAAATTTAATATTTCCATTATCTTTCTCTTGTTCAGAATCGTTCCTGAAGAAATTCAAAACTCTCTGACATAGTAAATATAATTTTTATACGATCCAATCATCCGGAAGATTTGTTTCTTGACATTTATTTTATACTCGAGTTAAAATACTCTTTTTTCTAGCATTTCTACTGTTTATTTTCACCTGCACATTTTTATCGTTTGTTTTTCCTGCATATTTCTCCTCCTCTATCCTTATTAAATCCAATTTTTATCTTTTTTTTTATTTAATTCGAAAAACAAGACAAGTCGCAATTTTGCTTTTTGTTTCAAATCTTTCTCATCCTCGACTCTCACTTTTTTTTCATTATTCTCTTTCCTATAATCGAATATTTATTTTGTACTTTTATTTTTTATATATTATTATTATTCTTTTATGGACTGTGGCAACGTCTCGGCACGTATCATTATCGATGACAATGAGCTATCTCGGAGCTCTTTTAGAGAAGGTGGTTCAACGAGGGAAGAACCATAAAAGGGGTGCAAAATCATTCGAATGGAACGAGGAAAAAAACCCGATATACTCTCTCCTTTTCTCTTCTTTGTCGTTTGAAGTGGCTTTCCCGCCTCTATTGAGGACGTTATTTTGAATAGAGAGTTCACTAACTAATTAGCATAATATTAAAGTTTCGTTTACCATGAATGTGGCAAGAGGGGAATCTCTAGAATTTTTGATGGCTATCCAGGGAACAATGTGAGCTATAGAAATTGTGTTTTGAAAACACCCTCCACGCAAACCCCTTCAGAGGGTAAAATTCTTTTGTTATTACCTTGTATTGTTTGACTGTTGCGCGTACTGAAATTTAACTAGTTAGTCAAAAGGATGTACATTATTTTTATTTTTGAACTCGGTTAGGGTTGTGTAATTTATTTTAATGTGATTTCGCTGGATGATTAATGTCATTTTTTTGAAGTTTTGTGCTTGGATAGCAAAACAAAAATTGAAAATGTTCGTTGTACAGTGTTGCCGCCCATTTTAACGACTTTCTCTTAAACTAATTTTACTACTGGCTTGAGAAAAATTGACTTTGTATACATTGTAACCGTTGTATTTTTAAATTTTTGTCTTTTAGGATCTTCAAGAAATCTTCATTTCTTATTTTATGTGAATAAATTTTGTGAAAGATTGAAATTTAATTCAATAAAATTTAAATTACAATTCCTGTCCGAGTTTAATTGTCACCTTAACATTTTCAACACAATCTAATGAATTATGTATCATTAAAATGACTTTAGTATGCATTTTGGACCAATCAATATCTTTTTATCCCAAGAAAGAAAGCAAATTTTTGAAACTTTTGATAGTATATAAAAAGACATCTAGTCATTCAATTAAAAGAAATATTTTTTAATTAATTGAATATCTTTAAAGAATAGTTTCATGTTGAATATATGTAGTAATCCTTATAAACAATATCAAATTGACAACTGTGATATAAGTTTTTTTTAAAAAAAAAAACCCAAATACTTTTGTCTTATTTAATGCTTTCACACCTTCACAAATTATTAATAACTTTTGTTGCAACATATTATTATAATATTTACAAGTAGTTTTTTTTCATTTTCCCCCTTTGTTTCATTATATTTAAGTTTAATAATTTAAGTGATTGATTTGCTTGTTTCACATTAACTTCGGAATTACGAGCTATACAATGACTTTGCGTTGCTTTTTAAATTTTTTGGCAACCACTTCGTAATTTTGAACCACGGCAAAGACACTAGGAAGATACTTTGAGCTGGAACTCTACTCTCTCTCTCTCTCTCTCACTGTGCCAACGTGAGGACTTGAACCTCATTTCTGAGAACTGAATATCCATTGCACCAGCCTCGCCACACGGCTGATATCAGGACTCGAATCTACACCTCTACAGAAATTACCAGTTCGCAATCATTCCCGCTCAGCTACTGCGGCTACATTCATCTTTTAATTCAATATTGATTTAAAGAAAAAATGAGAATTTTGTCCAAAAATTTCTTTTATGCATTAAATGGTATATTTACATAAGATTGTAATTGTGTTATATAATCGTCACCCCGTCCTGTATGGTGGTTCTGACACTTGGCTTGTAATCGAGTGGGCTCGGGCTCGAATCCCGAATAAGGCCTGGATGTATCTTCGGGAAAAGAAGTCGGACTTCCGCCTGAAATTGATTCCCGTCTCGAAAGGAAAGCAGCGCTCTTCTCTGTTCTATGCTGGGATCATCGTTTTAATAATAAAGAAGTCTTCATTCTTCTGTGTATGTTTCTCTTCATCTATCTCTTGTCTTTATAATATGTATACCAGGTTGAGAAACACGCGCGCGCGCGCGGGAACAATAACATATTATAATCAAATACTATCAGGTTTAAGGAATTTTATTTTCGTATATTTTAATTAACAGCTCCTGTTATCTGCTGCAGTGTGACAACTATTTCGCGAGTAGGTTCCATGAGTATTCCAAAACAATCCAAATTAATATGTATCTTCATGCAGTAGGCAAACATTAGTATCTGTCTGGCAATGGCTCTCTTTCCTTATCCTGTTTCATCAAACAAGATTTATGCGAGCGTAATTTAAAAAACAAACAAGAGAGGAATAACATGGTTACGAAAATAACAAATTATACCCCAGACCAAAATCTTATTTATCCGAGTGTTATTTGTAAAAACAATAAAAAGAAAAGTTACCATGACGCGTATACCAATT